>ML386450.1:111591-167007 GCA_005239525.1 Nicotiana knightiana | reverse complement strand
TGAAAGAGTCTCCCTCATACTGTATTACATTATTTTAAATTTCTTTGTCCACTTGTATTTCAGACAAGCTTTGTAGAAATTGTAAAATTCTTAGAAATTGCGCATGTACTTGTGACACCGGGTTCTGGGATATGTGTTGGGATATACTTGTTAAAGTGTAATATTTAAACTATTGTTTTACTTAACAGATTTTATTTAGTTAATATGTAATAAAGTGCAAGGAAATATTTTTCATAAATGCAAAAAACGAAAATCTATTGCAATTAATTAATGATTGGCTTGCCTGAAAATGATGTCTGGCGCCATCACGACTTTATGGATTTTGGGTCGTGACACCCACCATCGGCAGTTGGGTTGCAGGATTGTATTATCATAGGTTTGCGGATTGTCGGCGTGTTGGCAAATTATTGCAGCTAAGGGAAAGAAGTAAAATGGTGATTGTGCGTGGGATTTGAGGAATGTGTGCAAAAGTTGGACCTGTCAGGCCAGGATTAGGCTTAGGCTTTGGAAGATTCAGAATTTATGCTTAAAGCATGGGCGAGTTGTAAGGATAGTGACTCGGTAACGTGTTTCCTCGAAGGGGGTGTTCATGTGCTAGAAGAGCCTTGGAGTTGATTGTATTTGGGGCCAGTCAAAGTGGGTGACTCTCAATAGCAGTCCTAGTGAGTTGAAAAGTTAAGAACGCGATGTTTAAGGGTTTCAGCCAGCAGTATGATCAAGAATCGAGCTTTTGCATAGTAATTTCTGAGAAAAAGGAAGATGGCTGCAATGTTCTATGATATGTTTCAGCGTACATGATAGTATTGGAGGAGAAAAAAAATAAACTTCGAATTGTAGAAAGATTATCAGGAGGGTATGAGATGGGTTGCGGGATTTAGGCAGCATAGTCTCGTGAGTCAAGTTCACTCGGGATGAGTGAGGGTTGAGTTTTCTATGAGTTGAAGGAAGTTGCTATTATTCCTGAAGCAAATGAAGATGATTAAAGAAGATAGGTTGATTAGACATGGTTGAAATGGAACGTTTGCGGCAGTGATCAGTTCCTTTGATGTAATTAAGTTATGCATGTGGTTTGTGTCGGTGTGTGCGGGGCTTGTCGGCCGTCGTAACGGATTTCATGTGGGAGCATTTGAATGCTATGGCATGTCAGGTGTAAGCGGATCTCGGAAGGGTTATGGTGGTATAGACTACTACTTAAGGATTTGCATGTTGGGTGATTGTGAAAATTCACTCGTGTGTTGAGATGGTACTCTTGAATTGAGTTAAGTAAAAGATTTCTATATGATGAAGTGTTCACCATGTTGGTGGTTCAGAAGTTATGATGGAATTCTTGCGCTACCTCATATTGGCATGTTAGGTGCGGTAAGCAGTATGTAACTGGGAGTAAGAATCGAGATTGTGGTTCGGTGTTAATAAGGATGTCATGAGCTCGGAAGAGCAAGAAAAAGTGATTCGAAAGTTCAGAGTAAGCTGGTGTTATCTTCAGTGTCACCTGAGATCGATATTCGGTGAAAGAGGCTTTGTACCCTGCTCATGGGTTCTTGATGTGCTTTGCGGCCTTAATGTGGTCAGTGTTATGGATGGGCAGACTTGTTGCCTTGTGTGGAAGGTCGTGGAAGCATGACCGCGAAAAGATTGTATAAAGTGTGACATGTAGTCACTTGATGGATTGAAGATTTGGACTGAGTTTAAAGAAGTGCAATATTTCTTAATTGAGAATTTATGCCTGGAAGGCGTTCAGTTCATTTGGTTATGGATTGTGGGGTGTTTGTCCAGGCGATGATGGTTGTTTTTGCGTATTATGAGAGAAAGTGGGTTAATATGGACCTAGGTAAAAGCTATTAGCTTAGTTTGGTGCGAGCAAGGTAGACTCGATGTTTGTGGATGGATTTAAATATGATTATGGGCTCGGGATGAGCCAGGAATGTTCATTTCAGTAGAGCACTTTTCATGGAAAGGTACTAGAACAGCAGATGTTGCTTTGTCTTCATCAAATTCATGCGATATTGTGATTTGTGCAGTATGAGTTGTGAAACGGCTTGATAATTTCCTATGTGTTGAGGTAATTTCCTATATATATAATTTCCTATATATATATATATATCGCACCTCAGTTGTGCTTGAGTTTTGTAGCCTACGACTTTATCAGTCTCCCCAAGATGGTATTATGCACTTAGCGTGCTTAGGATCGATATTCAGTAATTTGTATATATATATATATATATCTTCTTATGTAAATTTTATGTGTGGATCGGGTGGCACATCGCCACGAGTATGTTATTCGGATCGGGTTGCACGCCGCAACAGTGTGATGATAAGGTTCCTATATTTATTCTTTCTTATGTTCTACTTCCTATTTTCTAAGAAAAGTTCATATTAGTTGGGTAAGTTGAATAGTCCCTTCCTGAGTCATTTCTTATTTATCATGTTCGAGTTATGGCCTATTGGCGGAATGTGGTATCATGTGAGGTTGTTGGTCATGTTTAGGGTGACTTGTTGTCTGGACAGTTCATACTGGGTGAGACGGGATTATTGGATCAGGGATCACTGCGATAAGGTTATGTGAAGTGTATATTAAAGAACAAATACCATTATTTGGGTTCATAATGAAGTGATGATTCTAGTCAAGATGAGGTATTCAATGATTTGTTAACTCTGCAGTTGGGTATGAATCTCTACACATCTCTTCCGTTGTGGTGGTATCGTCAACATTATAGCAGGATGTATGTATATATATCATGAGGTGCATTGGGAGCATTAGATTCGTGGAATTTTGGCTATTAAGGTTCAGGGAACGTCATTGAGGTTAGATGATGAATATTGCAGTGCATAGTGCTAATTCAGCAAAGGTATGCAATCATGTTTTGGTATGTTGTGTGGTAGTCGATACAGTGTTTATATATTGGAACTAGGCCTGGCAGAGAAAATTTCAGGTATTGGAACTAGGTTCTGAGCTTATTATATCGACAAAAGGAGGAATCTTCAGATTTGATCAAGCTAATGTACTCAGCTGGGTGATGGTAGCACGGGCAGATGCTCGAGGTGTCAAACAATGATTTCAGATAACTCCAGAGCAGTTCATAGCATGTTCGAGGACGAACGTCGATTTAAGTGGGGGAGAATGTAACGACCCGACCGGTCGTTTTGAGCTCTAGCGCGTCGTTTAGCGGTTTGAGGACGTGAGCAGCTTTGTTTTAGGTATTATGACCCGTGAGCGTGGTCATAATTGAATTTCGGGAAGTTTAGAGTTGATTTGGAAAGAAAATTCTCATTTCAAAAGCCTTAAGTTGGAAGAATCAACTCAGATTGGAATTTTGAATAAACGACCTCCGAGTCAGGATTTGAAAGTTCCAGCAGGTTCGTATGATGATTTCGGACTTGGGTGTATGTCCGGATCGGGTTTTGGATAACCCGGGAGCGTCTCGGCGTATAATATGGAAGTCAGCATTTTTGAAGGAATTTCCTAAGTTTGGCTTGAAGCGCATTTCAGTGATGTTGATGTCCGTTTGGGATTCCGAGTCTGGGAATGGCTTCGTGTCACGACCCCAAATCCATAAGGCCGTGATGGCGCCAGACATCATTGTCAGGCAAGCCAATCTTAATTAATAGAAATAAACTCATGTTTAACATTTATAAAAAAGCATTTCCTTTCACTTTATTACATATTAACTAAATAAACTATGTCAAGTAAAATAATAGTTTAAAATATTACACTTTAACAAATATATCCCAACACATCCCAGAACCCGGTGTCACAAGTACATGAGCAATTTCTATGAATTTATACAATCATTACAAAGCTTGTTTGAAATACAAGTTGGACAAGGAATTTAAAATGAAAATAAATACAGTACGAGGGAGACTCTGTCAGCTGCGGATCGCCTCCGGATGATGCAGCTCGCCTAAGTCTCTGAATCCTCCACATTGCTATGGAAGTACCTATGCAATAAAATACACAGCAAGTGCAGCATGAGTACAAAAACAACGTGTACTCAGTAGGTAGTGACGAGAGGTCGAATTAGACACTCACTAAGGGCCAGAAAATTAATTAACAGTATAAGATGAATACGATAGGCATGTAAAGGTAGTAAAGCAGCATATATATATATATATATATATATAAGGCACTGAAATCTAAGTAAAAACTGGAAATAAACAAACAGTTACCACTTTCTCGTTATTTTCCAAAATATCTTAAATAAACAATTTCCTCTTTGTTTTTCCCCCAAAATTATAAATCCACAATTTCTTATTTATCCTCAAATATCTTATCACTTCAAAATTCATGAAAAACATTTAACAATTTAGCATGCGCATACGGGATAAGGACAACCAGCCTGAGCCATCACAATAATCATCTTTGTGCACTGCCGAGGGTCGAACGGCCCGAACCATAATATTTCTTTCAATCTCGCTGTGGCGTACGACCCGCTCCCATGAGAATGGGGGAAATAACACTCCGCTCGCGGAATGTAAATTGTGAAGCGGTCACATGCAGTCATGCACAATCAACAGTCCACCCCGACTACGTCGGGAAAACAAATACTCAAGTAAATGACAGATTTCTCTTTTGAAAATCACAAAATAGTATTTGAACCCTTTTATTTCGAAATTCACCTGCCAAGTTTTTTTATAATGTTTAATAACATGACCTTATCAAGAAATACAATTGCCCGCGAAGGAAATCAATTCTCTTTTTAGATGCTTAAGAAAATAAACTCTAATCTTCTTTAGTCATTCAATTATATTAGCAGTTTAATATTACATACAAGATCACACGTACAACATGTAAGGCATGCTAGTGGGTCCTAGGCTACCCGGACATGGCATAATAGTAGCTACGCACGGACTCCCGTCACCTCGTGCGTACATAGCCCCCGCAGATAGTAACACATACTTAATTAGTTCACCTAGGGGGACAATGCCCCCTCACAAAGTTAGAAAGGAGACTTACCTCACTCCGAAATTCCATAACCGGCTTCCAGGCCCTTCCGATGGTTCCAAACATCGCACAACACTCTGAAACTATCCAAACAACGACAAACAAATGAAATATATTCTAATATTTGCAACAATTCCAAATTATATAATTTCCCAACTCCACTCAGTGAAATGACCAAAATGCCCTCGGTCCCACGTGCCCGGAATCCGAAATTTCTCGAAGATATATTCTACCCATAGCCTTAATAACTCAAATATACAATTTACTCAAAATATTGATGCTCAATTCGTGGCTAAAAATCCAAATTACCATTTCTAGGTCTTTCCCCAAAAATCCCAATCCTCCTACTAATTTCCATGCCTAATCCATGCATATAATCTTGTATTTAACTTAGTAGCATGAAGGATTTACACCTTGACATTGCATGAAGAAATCCTCTCTTTGAAGCCTTCCAAGATCGCCTAAGCCAAAGAAGAAATGAAGAAATGGCCATCAATTCACGTTTTAAAAACATTCTGCCCAGCCTCGATTCCGCACATGCGGTCCTACCTCCGCACCTGCGCTCCCGCAGGTGCGACCAATGCCCCGCACCTGCGACTGCCTCAACTCCAGCCCAAAATTGCACCTGCGCCCTCTGTCCGCATCTGCATCTTCACAGGTGCGGAAATACCATCGCACCTGCGCTCCCAGCCAGACCTTCCATCCTTCGCACCTGCGGTGCCACAGCCGCACCTGCGGCCAAATCCTCGCAGGTGCGGTCACACCAGATGACAGCAACCTCAGCCTTCTTCAAACTCCCAAACTTGATCCGTTAACCACCCGGAATCCACCCAAGGCCCCTGGGACCCGTCCAACTATACCAACCTATTCCAAAACATAATGCGAACTTGCTCGAGGCCTCAAATCACATCAAACAACATCGAAACCATGAATCGCACCCAAATCCCAACTTTATGATCTTAGAAATTCCCAACTTCTATATTTGATGCTGAAACCTATCAAATCACGTCTGATTGACCCAAATTTTGCACACAAGACATATTCGACATTACAGACCTGCTCCAACTTCCGGAATCGCATTCCGAGCTCGATATCAAAATTTCCACTTCCGGTCGGATTTCTCAAAAACCTTCAAATTTCTATCTTTAGCCAAATGACTTCAAAATGACCTCCGGACATCCGAATTCACTTCTGATCACGCTCCCAACTCCTGAATCACCATACGAAGCTATTCACAGACTCGAAATCCCAAACGAATATCAACATCACTAAAATGCACTTCAAGCCAAACTTAGGAAATTCCTTCAAAAATGCTGACTTCCACATTATACGCCGAAATGCTCACGGGTTATCCAAAACCTGATCCGGACATATGCCCAATTCCGAAATCATCATACGAACCTGCTGGAACCTTTAAATCCCGATTCTGAGGTTGTTTACTCAAAATCCTAATCTTAGTTGATTCTTCCAACTTGAGGCTTCTGAAATGAGAATTTTCTTTCCAAATCAACTCTAAACTTCCTGAAATTCAATTCTGACCATGCCCACAGGTCATAATACCTGAAACGAAGCTGCTCATGACCTCAAACCGCTGAACAACGCGTTAGATCTCAAAACGACCGGTCGGGTCATTACACTTCGTGTGGTGATTCTGGAGTTGGGAGCGTGATCGGAAGTGAATTTGGATGTCCGTAGGTCATTTTGAAGTCTTTTGGCTAAAGATAGAAATTTGAAGGTTTTTGAGAAATCCGACCGGAAGTGGAAGTTTTGATATCGAGGTCGGAATGTGATTCCAGAAGTTGGAGCATGACCGTAATGTTGAACATGACTTGTGCACAAAATTTGAGGTCAATCTGACGTGATTTGATAGGTTTCGGCATCGGATGCAGAAGTTGGAAATTTCTAAGTACATAAAGTTGGGATTTGGGTGCGATTCATGGTTTTGATGTTGTTTGATGTTATTTGAGGCCTCGAGCAAGTCCGCATTATGTTTTAGAACAGGTTGGTATAGTTGGACGGGTCCCAGGGGCCTCGGGTGGATTTCGGGTGGTTAACGGATCAAGTTTGGGAGTTTGAGGAAGGCTGAGGTTGCTGTCATCTGGTGTGACCGCACCTGCGAGGCGCAAATACGGGCAATGGGTCGCAGATGTGGATCTGGCAGGAGGAGAAGGAAGCCGCAGGTGTGGGCTCTTGGGCGCACCAGCGGAAGCACAGGTGCGAGGAATGGATCGCATGTGCGAAGATCGGCCTGGGCAGAATGTTTTAAAACAAGGATTCTTGGTTCATTTTCTTCACTTCTTCTATGGCTTAGGTGATATTGGGAGGCTTCAAAGAGAGGATTTATTCATGCAATGCCAAGGTAAGTAACTCTTTCATGCTTCTAAGTTAAATACAAGATTATATGCATGGATTAGGTATGGAAATTAGTAGGAGGATTGGGATTTTTGAGGAAAGACCTAGAAATGGTAATTTGGATTTTTAGCCACGAATTGAGCATGAATATTTGAGTAAATTGTATATTTGAGTTAGTAAGGCTATGGGTAGAATATATCTTCGAGAAATTTCGGATTCCGGGCACGTGGGACAGAGGGCATTTTGGTCATTTCACTAAGCGGGGTTGGGAAATTATATAATTTGGAATTTGTTGCAATATTAGAGTATATTTTCATTGTGTTGTTGTTGTTTGGATAGTTTTGGGGCGTTGTGCGTCCGTTTGGAGTCATCGAAAGGGCTTGGAGGCCGGTTATGGAATCTCGGAGCGAGGTAAGTCTCTTTTCTAACTTTGTGAGGTTAATTAAGTATATGTTATTATCTTCGGGGGCTACGTACGCACGAGGTGACGGGAGTCCATGTGTAGCTACTATTATGACATGTCCGGGTAGTCTAGGACCCACTAACATGCCTTATGTGTTGTACCTGTGATCCTTCCTGCAATATTGAACTGCTTATATAATTGAAATCGTAATTTAATATCTAAAGAAGACTAGAGTTCATTTTCCTAATCATCTAGAAAGAGAATTGATTCCTTTGTGGATAATTGTGTACCTGGTAGGGTTGTATTATGGAATATCACTAAACTTGACAAATGAGTTTCAAAACAAAGATTTAAAAACTATATTTCATGTTCCTTTAAGAAGGATTTTTACCACTTTCCTGAGAAAAACTGCTTCTTGATAAAAATAAGGATTTATTATGTGGATATGTGTACATATGAGCACCTGAGTCGCAGGTATGATTCGCGAGCAGGCTAGCCTTATTATTTGTATGTATAACTGTGTCACATGATCGATTCGCGAGCGGGGCAGATAGATGCATCTATGGTTCGAGTCGTTCGACCCTTCGGCAGTGCACAATTTATTATTGTTGGTCCGCGTCATTCGACCTTCGGCATTGCTTGCGCATGATACTTACTGCGTACTTGCTATGATTTTTGCCTGATTACTGGCCTGGGATTTTAAGTTGTCAATTGAAATGACAGAAATTTAAAGTTATTAAAAGATTTTGGAAGAAGTTGTTCCTTCCGTTGATTAATTATTATTTGATTAGATCACCCATGTTGATAATTGTTATTAATATGACGAAGGTATAAAGTGTTAAATGAGAACGGAGTTGATAATGTTATCCTTGTTCTTAATAAATTGCCTAGGATAATCATGCTTAGTGCGGCACTTAATTATTCTAAATTGACCTTTAGCAAGTGTCTAATTTGACCTCTCGTCACTACCTTTCTAAGGTTAGGCGGGCGACTTACTGAGTACACGTTATTTTTGTACTCATGCTACACTTGCTGTGCATTTTATTGCACAGGTACTTTCATAGCAATGTGGAGGATTCAGAGACTTAGGCGAGCTGCACCATCCGAGGTGATCCGCAGCTGACAGAGTCTCCCTCGTTCTGTATTTGTTTTCACTTTTAAATTTCCTAGTCCAATTTGTATTTCGGACAGGCTTAGTGATGATTGTATAAATTTTTAGAAATAGCTCATGTACTTGTGACACCGGGTTTTGGGATGTGTTGGGACATATTTGCTAAAGTGTAATATTTAAACTATTATTTTACTTAACAGATTTTTATTTAGTTAGTATGTAATAAAGTGTAAGGAAATGTTTTTCATAAAATGTTTAAACCGGAAATTATTTCGATTAATTAATGATTGGCTTGCCTGACAATGATGTCCGGCGCCATCACGACCTTATAGATTTTGGGTCGTGACATAAATATTCTCCCTCATCACTGTCTTGTTGCGGCGTGCAATCCGATCTCACCTGTCCACCCTTGTCACTATCATTTATTTTCCCCGTCCACCCTTATCACTATCATTTATTTCCCATGTCCGCCCTTATCACTATCATTTATTTCTCTTGGCCGCCCTTATCACTATCATATTGTCCACCCTTATCACCATCAATTGATTTATTTATCAAAAACATTCACAATTCAGGTCAAGCCTTTCACAACACATTTATCTCAAAAATTGAAAACAGAACACAGNCCTGGCCGCCCTTATCACTATCATATTGTCCACCCTTATCACTATCAATTGATTTATTTATCAAAAACTTTCACAATTCAGGCCAAGCCTTTCACAACACGTTTATCTCAACAATTGAAAACAGAACACAGTATAGCTCACAAGTTGTATCCAATATTATTTCATAATGAAACCAACCAGAATATATGTAAATATTCGTAACACTGTCATTCAGCTCAACCTTTACGTACCATAACAAAATAAAGGGAACAACCAACACTTTTAACATGCGTGCAACAATACTTGGCAATAATCTAATGAAAACAAATAGTTAAGTAGCATATGCGGAATAATTCAATTACGTACTTGAACATATTTCTAAAAGCCGCCTATAAATGAATATTTTCATCTATTCACTCATGACCTAAATTTAATGAGCTCCAAATAGTTTATCTTATCCTACCGTTTTACATTTTTAAAGTCTGGGGTACTACTCTACAATATTATCAATACTTTTTTTGTTTGTTTGTTTATTGGTCTAAAGTTTAAGACTTCACTAAATCTTCAAAAGAAACAAAAACAATAATCCATATGCATTCTTGATCTATATAACATCGAGACAAAAGTAGATGTGACTCTTATTCAAGTCTTAGATTTATTACAGCAAAGATCATCACTTGACCATATAAACCTCAACAATCATAAAACAGTCAAGCCGGGAAGCAAATAAATGGAAAACGGAAAAGGGATCATGGTAAACAACAATTTGGTAGTGCATAGGTACTCGTCACCTCACCTATACACTACACACAAGCAATTTCACATAACAATCAGGTTGGGGATTCCTATTCCCTCAAGTCAAGGTTAAACCAAGAACTTACCTCAACTTCGCAGGCCACTTACTGTTCAATTATAGCTTTTCCTCTTGAATTCACCTCCAATACACTCGAATCTAACCATAATTAACTTAATATCATTAATTAATGCTAAAGGAACTAATTTTACTGAAAATTATAATTTTTCCTAAGTTATCTAAAAAAAAAAGTTAAAACCCGACCCTAGGCCCGCTTGGTCTAAACTCGGGGTTCGGACCAAATTACGTTTACACATTCACCCACGAGCTCGAATATACAATTAATTTGAAGTCCAACCTCAATTCGAGATAAAGATTCGATTTTTACAAAATTCCCTGATTCTACTCAACCCTTAATTTTTACCATGAAAATTCTTAGTTTTTGATTATAAAGTGATGAAAAATATTGGGTAATTGAAATATAACCAAAAAATGATTAGAGAACACTTACCCCAATTCCTATGGTGAAAATCGCCCAAATCCGAGCTCCCCGACTCAAAATATGATCCAATGAACAAATCCTAATTTTATATATTTTTCTGCCAGCTATTCTACCTCGTTTCTCATACCAAACGATCCTGAAACTCAATTTTTATGTCTCCAATGGATTCCTTGTGAAATTTTGGTCAAGTTAGGCTTTTGAATCACTCAATTTGACCTTATAATGAATGAGATATGTAGGTTTTAATATGTGCAAATAGTGCAGATTTTTAAATACGCTGTCAGTGGCAATTTCGTAATTAATCTGAAAAATCTGGCAACCTTAGTAAAATGACCATAAAATCCTCATACGATGTCCAAATTCAACGATTCTTTTTGCTACGGGTCTGTAATTACGATACGGATCTAATACCTTATTCAAAATAGAAATCGGAGCTCATTTGTTCAATATGATATCATTCATGTTTGAAGAAACGACGTCGAAGCATAAGAAATAATGAGCGCAACACAACCCAAACCTATTCGAAACTCACCCGAGCCCTCGGGGCTCTAAACCAAACATGCACGCAAGTCTAAAAATATCATACGGACTTGCTTGTGCGATTAAATCATGAAAATAACATGTAAAACTATGAATTAAACCTCAAAACTTATCATTTTTCTCAAGAATACTTCAATTTCACTATTTCTCAACCGGACGTCCGAATCATGTCAAATAAACTCCGATTCTCACCAAACTTCACAATTAGTAAATACTATAACAAATTTTTATGGGGCTCCTGAACCAAAATACGAGCCTGGTACCAATGGTAAACATTAATTCTTTTCTTTATTTCATTAATAATTCAACAAGACAATTTCTTTCAAAAATTGATTTCTAAGGCTTGGGACCTCGGAATTCATTTTCGGGTATACGCTCAAGTCCCATATTTTTACTGCGGACCTCCCGGGATCGTCGGAACACAGATGCAGGTCCGTTTACTAAAAATGTTGACTCAAGTCAACTAAAACCAAATTTTAATTCTGAAAATTATTATTTCTTATATTTTCACATAAAAAGCTTTCCGGTTTCACGCACGGACTGCGCACGCAAATTGAGGTAATTAAAATTAGTCTTTTTATGGCTAATAAGCCTAGAACAGAGTCTTAATTCATAAAATGACCCCTTGAGTCATCACACCCACTCCACAAGAAGAGAGTATATTTTTATGAGTAATCAATTTAAAAGCTAATACGAGGTCAATGCACAGAGAAGCACAATTTCTATTAACGGTCAAGTAACCCGCCAAAACTCAAGTAAGTGTAGTTCTATCTTTTACAGTCCCTTTATCAAATTTCAATATAATTTAGGCAATTTAATTAACAAGTAGAGTGCAAACATGGCAAGTATTTCATGATTTGGGTCCTAAACTATCTTGACATAAGTATAATTAGTATCTACGCACAGACTCTTGTCACTTCTTGCGTACGTAGCCCCCACAATTAGAAGCAAATATTAATTTAAATTTCCTATGGGTAAATTCCCTCTTACAAGATTAGGCAAGAGACTTACCGTATGTCAAAGCTCGCTTTCCGGCCTCAACTTTACTCTAAAGCCTCAACTCAGTGTCGAACAATCAGAAACTGGTCAAAGGTTATATAAATTAATCAATACATGTACAAAAGTTCATATTCTAACTATTATAGTGATTACTCAACCCCAGTTGAAGGATTTTCTAAAATTCACCCCCGGGCCCACGTGTCCGGATTCCGAAATTTTTTGAAGAAAGTTGTTATCTATAGCTTCACGAACTCAAATATAAAATTTTCACTCAATTTCATAACCATATTCGTGGTTAAATCCCATTTTTTATCGAAACCTAGGTTTTTCATCTAAACCCATGATTTTCACAATTTTACATGTTAAAATCTACCCATAATCTATGTTTTAAAATCATATTGTATAGGAATGACCTACCTCAAAGTTCTAGGTAAAAAAACCTCTTCCAAGAGCTCCAAAATCGCTCAAGAGATGAAAGGAAATGAGCTAAAATAGCCTAAGTCCCACATTAAATAGACCATTTTGCCTTCAGCGATTTTTGCTTATGTGGAAAAATCCTCGTAGATGTGGACCTTCCCCAGTTGGTCTATTTCCGCATTTATGGACCATTGGCCTGCTTCTGCGGGACCGCTTCTGCAACGCAAGTGTCGCACCTGCGTCTTTGCCCGCTTCTGCGGTTGCTTCTATTGCACCTGCGCGTTCGCAAGTGCGTGCCATGTCCCGTATCTGTGGTTTCTTAGCTACCCATGCTAGGCCGCTTCTGCGTCTACTGTCTCACTTTTGCGAGCTCGCACCTGAAATTGTCCCTCCGCATGTGCGATTGCACCAGAAGTTGGGTGCTTCAGCTATTAACCCATGGCTAAACGACATTTGTGCATCGTCTGAATGGCATCTGGGGCCCCTGATGCCCCGTCCAAACATACCAACAAGTTTGAAATCATAAAATGGACTCGCTCGCACCCTCGAAACGCGAAAAAAATAACATTAAAACTAAGAATCGCAACCCAAAACCAATAGAATCAACTATGAATTTCAAATTCTTTCAACTTACTCTGAACGCCCTGAATCATACTTAATCTACTCAGAATGACACCAAGTTTTGCGTGCAAGTCTTAATTACCATACAGAGTTATTCCCACGTTCGAAATCCAAAACGGACCTCGATAACACCAAATCCCTACTCCAAACCAAATTTAAAAAACTTTAAAACCTTCATTGTGCCAACTATCAATAGTAAGCGCCGAAACTCTCCCGGGTCATCCAAAACCTGATACGAACTTACGCTTGAGTTCAAAATCATCATACGACCCTATTAGAACCGTTAAATCCCGGTTCCGAGGTCGCTTACTCAAAATGTTGACTCAAGTCAAACTTAGCCATTTTTAACCAACCTTAATGAATCAAGTGTTCCGATTTCAACCCGAACCCTTCCAATTCCCAAACTAACCATCCCTGCAAGTCATAAAACAATAATAGCACATACAAGGAGTCTTATTTAGGGGAACGAGGATCTAGAAAGAAAAATGATCGGTCAGGTCGTTACATTACTAATATTGATAAACTTTAGATTTTCACCATGACGTATGCAATTGGATTTTTATATCAATAAACTTTTACTTTATTATTACATACTTTTATTTGTGTAGTACCAACTGGAGAATAAAATGGGTAACCTTTCAAATACATATTACCCCGCTACAAGTTGTAGTAATAGAAGATATTAAATCTTTCCTTTATTTATAGTTTCAATATAACAAATCGCTTTCACGAATACTTTAGAAACTCAATAAGTTCCTTTGAGACTTACTACGACACAATACCTTATTGATAATCAATTTTATTTCTTCAAAATAGTATAATTGGCTTTTTCCGAGCTCTCAATTAGTTTCGTACTACCACATACTACCACATATTTATCAACATTCATATGATGTATATCTCTTTAAAGGATAAAGTTATACCATTATGATCATGGTCAAATTCATTATAGGCAAGATATGTTGCTTTTATTATTTTTGCCCTGTAATAATCACATTGTCATAAAATTTGGGCATAATCACAATAGGTATGTGATTAATGTTCATTCATGCCATAATAATGAAATTATTTTCTTATTTCTTCTCAAACCTCTTTCTAGAGGTTAGTGTGGTATATCAACTACCATTAGCACGTTCATATTCTTTCAATAATGAATATGTATTCATAAATCACATGTTGTCATATTCACATCATGAATGGACCATAATCATATGTATGTGCTTTACAAAATCTCATGTCAAATAGATGACAAACATTACTTTCATAGAGTGAAGGATTAATTTGAGAATCCTTATTATTCTTATTACCACAATGATGACGATTATAATTTTGTCTTGCCATGTCCACATCCACTGATACCTTCACGGTAATAATTTTTTATTCTTTCAGACTTATTACATATTGCTACTACATTCTCTTAAAGGAACGAGAATGAAGCAAATTCAGTGGGACGGGTTTTCACTTCTTGTGCTCATAATCACACATGAATTCGATCATGTCAAGACATAAAAATTTTACCACTTCAGTATAATTTCTCATAAACTATAATAGAGTTATAATCAAACTTTGTTGTCTTTTCTTGTATGTAAAATCAATATTATAAAATTTCAAGAGTTTAGAAGAGAAAAATAAGGTAAACTACTTACCTTGAATTTATTCTCGAGGTAAGTTCATGGAACAATTGACAATCATTATGCTCAATATTGTGTACAAGTTGAGCACCATGCACGTATTTCAAAGCCTGGTGACCGAGGTAGATGCCTAGTATAGGAATATCAATGTTTCACCTAAGAGCCTCACGCAAATTCCTATATCTTCTCTACACGGGTGGTTTAATTTCTCAAACGCTAGACAACTAATTAATAGTATATCTACAAATTAAAACAACCTCCCTCTACTCAATTGGTTAGAGTTTTATGCTGATAACGTGTTATGAAACAATAAAAGAAGAAGAAGAGTATTGCAAAGAAAAGTAGAGAGGGAGAATTCTAATTGATTTTGGATGAATTACAATGGAATAAAATCCTTTTTTTTTATAGGGAAAAATGACTTAGCCACAAAGTAACAAACCCTAGAATATCTCTAGTATATAGACATTCATTTAAATACAATTCTATTTATAACAGGATAAAATTAAAACTAAAAGTTTATTCCAACTTATCCTATATACACCAAACATATGTTTTATATGATACACTGTGTATTTCATTACTAATCTGACAAATGAAATAAACACCAACAAAAATATATCCACTAACTAATCCCGTCACTATTTAATTTCCGCATTACAATCTTAGGATAGATTATTTCCCAACTAAACGACCCCTAATTATTCATCTTTGTAGGTTCAAACAAGATCCATTTATTTTAACCTGGCAGAATAGCCCGAGAGACACTTGTACTTGTACCGAATTGTCATTCTGGTTCCGACACTGCATAAAGTTTCATCCAGACACCTCAACGTAATCAAAATAAGACTTTTAAACCCTTCTGACCGTTGACCGAGTTTATGTGGCATTGATATGGCTGAAGTGGACAAAATGAGTGATTTACACGCACATTAGGTGCGTGAGCTAATGATTTTTATTTATTAAAAAAATAAAAATTAATAAATAAATAAATATATTGATTCTGCCCCCACCCACACCCCTCTCTTCTTCTTCTTCAGATTCCCCCACCCCTCTGTTCTTCTTCTTCTTCAGATCCCCCCACCCCTATGTTCTTCTTCTTCAGATCCCCCCACCCCACCGCCTCTTCTCTTCTTCAAATGTTCTTGCCCCTCTCCCCCTCCCAGATTATTTCCCAACTAAACGACCCCTAATTATTCGTCTTTGTAGGTTCAAACAAGATCCATTAATTTTAACCTGGCAGAATAGCCTGGGAGACACTTGTACTTGTACCGAATTGTCATCCCGGTCTCTACACTCCATAAAGTTTCATCCAGACAGCTCAACATAATCAAAATAAGACTTTTAAACCCTTTTGACCGTTGACCGAGTTTATGTGGCATTAATATGACTGAAGTGGAAAAATGAGTGATTTACACGCATATTAGATGCGTGAGCTAATGATTTTTCTGTATTAAAAAAATAGAAATCAATAAATAAATAAATATATTGATTCTACCCCACACACACCCCTCTTTTCTTCTTCTTCAGATCCCTCCACCCCACCACCTCTCCTCTTCTTCAAATGTTCTTCCCCCTCCCCTGTTCTTCATCTTTTTTTCATTAGATTTTCTCAACTTTCATCATGTCATCTTCCCCTTCTCTATGGCTTCTTTATTTTTTTTTCGGTGGTCTAAGCTTTTAAATTTTTTCACAAACCTTTCAAATTGAGGTAGAGGAATAAGCCAAAACTCAAAAGAATTAATTCTCTGGTCATGTATTTTTCATGAATAGATAACTTTCTTTAAAAGATGAGTGAAGTAGGTGGTGGTACTCATGGTGGAGGAGCCATGATAGGTGGGTTATTCTTTTAAGAAGGTTGAGTGTGTGGGTTTGTAGAAGGGAGGAGGAGTTTTCTTTAATTTTAATTTTTTGCTTTTTTTTTTTATTATTTTTTATTTACGGAATTAAAATTTTGTTAAATAATATTATTTTGGCATAAAATCTGATGTGGATACTGATTTTTCATTCACGTCAAGCAAGTGAGCATCACGCGATTCCGGAAGGGTTTAAAAGTCTTGTTTTGATTACGTTAAGGTGTCTGGATGAAACTTTATGGAGTGTAGGGATCGGGATGACAATCCGGAACAAGTACAAGCGTCTCCCAGGTTATTCTGCCTCTTAACCTCGACAAATAAGTTATCTTATATCGATCCACATTAATCATCTATATGAACTTGCTTTATTCTTTCATGTTTAATTAGTTACTCAAAGCTTTGTTTTAAAAAAATATTAATATTGTTTTACAATTATAAGACTAGACATAAAGGAAAATAAGGGCAGTAAACCAAGAGGTCATAAATTACTCCCAATACAAATTCAACGCCTTTTCTCCTGCAGACAATTTTATTTCCCTTTCCCTCCTTTTGCAACAAAAACCAGCAAGGTCTGCAGTTGCCCTTGACGGCGGCGCATAGCCGGAGACTTTTGCATATGCTCCGTGAAAGGCATAATGGAAGTAGTAGAAGGAGAACAATTGAAGAAAAGGAAGCAATTTGGCGAATATTCAATGCACGTCTCTTCCTCTTCTACGCATGATAATTGGCGATCTCGCTATAATAAACCTCGCAAGTTTTTCGACCGTTACAGCCTACCCTCAGGTACGTGTTCTTAACTTCACTTTACGGTACTAATTAACATCTTAGATTAACGTTCAGCTCACGTTTACCTTCGGAAAATTTTGTCAATTTTGTGTTCCTTACTATTTTAAGCACTCAGTTAACCCTCATTCCGTTGACTACTTAACATGTTTAATTATTACGATTAGGCTACTTAAAAACTACTGGAAACAGTGTCTTAGTGTATATAACTAGAAAAGAAAGTAAATTTACATGGTACAACTGGTTAAACTAAAGAGACTTTACCCTGGCAGGGTATATAACTTAAGCGCCATACTGGACGAGCATAATTAGATATTCAAAATTGTCGTTTTATATATTCTGTCCGGTGCAACAAGGTTAAAAACTTAAGCTCTACTTTGCTATAACTGATAAATTAAGATGCTCAATTCGGATGAACTCATGCTTATGTTCTCTGCTTTTGATTCAAGTGCTGAAGACATATACGTTCAGTTTATTTCTGATCACATTTAGTTTGCGTGTTAACCCTCAACTTAAAATTTGCCACTCTAAGTAAACTGTTACTGGTAGTTAGCTATGTACCTCTGAAAGTTTTTGACAGTATAGGTTTTTTCTATTAACAAGAAAAAGTTTTAAAGTATAGGTTTTTCTTTTTAATTAACATGTAATTTTTTATGCCCGATAGATCTAGAACAGAGGCTATATTCTTGCTAAGAAGATTGATGAAAATTTATCATGAAAGGAAGAACGATCTACACGTGGTATTCATTGACCTAGAGAAAGTATACGATAGAGTAACAAGGTCTTGTGATGGGTGATGGAGAAGAAAGTAATTAATATTAAATACATATGCCATAAAGGACATGTATCAAAGAGCTGTCACTAGCATGAGAACAATAGCAGAAGATACCGAGGAGTTTCTTTTAATAGTAGATCTAAACCAGGGATTAGCATTGGGCTTCTATTTTGTTTGCCTTGTTATGGATGAATTAACCAACGTAACACAAAACGAGGTCGATGGTGTATATTTTTTGCTGATGATATTGTGCTAATTGACGAAATTAGAATTGGTGTCAACCAAAAGCCTGAACTATGGAGAAACACTTTAGAGAATAATGGTTATAAGTAGAAGTAAGACTGCATACATGCACAACAAGTTTCGTCAGCATGATACAATATTGTCAAAGGCGAAACACTCCGGAAAACGCTCCACGTCTATCGGGCTTTAAGCGCAAAGCTCACTTTGAGTGTGGGCTTTAGTATATAAAGTCACAATGAAGAAAAAAGATAAAAATACATATGTAATTTAAGAATAAATAAATAAATAAATTGATTCATGATGTTTTCCTTAACAAGTAATACACGTTTTTGCCGATTATATTGGTTGTTTAGTACCTCGATTCAAGATAGAACACATGGGTAATGAGTGTGCACGCCTTAGTGCCTTGCCTACAGGTCCTACACTGAAGCACAACTTAAGTGAGGTGAAGCACCCTCCCCTAGCTTTTCTGAGCTTCAGGGTTTAAGCCGTCTTAAATGAGCCTTTAATAACAATGCCATGATAAAAACTGAGGTGAGACTAAAGGGATAGCGGAAATACAAACAATTTGATATCTAGGTTCGTTGTTTCAAGAGAATTGAATAAAAAGTGAGATGTTACTCATAGTATTAAAACCAGATGGTTGAATTGGAAAAGTGCTATCGGGGTGTTATGTGATAGAAGGATGCCTAGCAAAGTGAAAGATAGATGGTTGAATTGGAAAAGTGCTATCGGGGTGTTATGTGTAGAAGGATGCCTAGCAAAGTGAAAGATAAGTTCTAAAGAATACTCTAAGACCGACAATGTTATATGGTAGTGAATGTTGGGTCACTAAAGTCCAATATCTCCATAAGATGAGTGTGTAGAGATACAAATGCTAAGATGGATGTGCGGTTATACAAAATTAGATAGGATTAAAAATGACCACATCCACCAGAAGATGCAAGTAACACGCATTTAAGATAAAATGAGAGGTCGATTGAGAAGGTTTGGTCATATCCCGCATCGACCTGCAAATGCACTGATTAGTAGGCATGAGACTGTGATGAATGAAGGTGTTAAATAGGAGGGCAGCTAGACCTAAAATCACATGGAAGGAAATTGTCTTGAAAGACTACAAGTACTTGGAATCAATATAGACTTAGCTAAAGATATGACACAATGAAAAAATACGATTCATGTAAGTGATACCTACTAGTTGGCAATAGGTTTTAGTTGTGTTAAAGAACTTCAATTATTATTATTATTATTACTAATATTTATATATATCTATCTACCTATCTTATTTTCACTTTTATTTTATTTGGTATGGTGATGATATGAGTTGAGCTTAAATGGAGAAGCGAGAATTTATGTAGCCGACCCCAATTTGTTTGGAACTAAGGCTTAGTTGTTGTTATTATTATTGTAACATGTAATTATTTTTATAGTATTGTTTAACTGATTATAGTAGGTTATTTACCTTAGAATGGAGTGGGTATTTTGGTGGATAGGGAACTTAGAAAGTCTGTGGTTGAGGTTAGGCGGGTGAATGATAGATTGATGACTATTAAGTTAGTGGTTGGAGAGTGCACCCTAAATGTCGTTAGCTCTTACGCGCCGCAAGCAAGCTTGGATGAGGAGGTTAAAAGACGCTTGTGGGAGGGGTTGGATGAGATTGTGCATAGTATTCCGCCTGCTGATAGGTTATTTATAGGAGGGGATTTCAATGGTCATATTGGGTCGACCGCTGGTAGCTATGACGAGGTGCATGACGGCTTCGGCTTTGAGGATAAGAACAAAGGAGGAACTTTGCTGTTGGATTTCGCTAAGGCATTTGAGCTGGTAGTTGCGAACTCTAGTTTTCCGAAGAGGGAGGAGCATTTGGTTACTTTTCAAAGTACGGTGGTGAAGACTCAAATTGATTATCTCCTCCTCAGAAGGTGCGATAGAGGGTTGTGCAAGGATTGTAAGGTTATCCCGCGTGAGACCCTCCCGACGCAGCATAGGTTCTTGGTGATGGATGTCGGTATTATGATAAAGAGGAAGCAGAGGTATGTTCGAGGACGACCGAGGATCAGGTGGGGAGCCTTGACTAAGGATAAAGCTCAGGAGTTGGAGGGGAGGTTATCGGCTATGAGAGCCTTGATGAGTAGTGGGGACGAGAGCTCTATGTGGACGACGACGACGAACTGTGTAAGGGAGGTGGCGAGAGAGGGGTTAGGGGTCTCGAAGGGTTTCTCTGGTGCACAAAGGCCACTAGTGGTGGAATGAAGTGGTCCAAGGCAAAGTGGAAGTGAAGAAGGCGGCGTACCTGAAGTTAGTAGGGAGCACAGGCGAGGAGGAAAAGAGAGTGAACAGAGAGATGTATAAGGTAGCAAGGAAGGCGGCAAAGTTGGCGGTTATGGAGGCTAAGACTGCAATGTTTGGTTGTCTGTACGAGGATCTGGGGGACAAAGGCGGGGATAAGAAGTTATTTCGGCTGGCTAAGGCGATAGAGAGGAAGGCTCGGGATCTGGATCAAGTGAGGCGCATCGGGGATGACATACTTACTTTCATAGACTTCTGAATGAAGAGGGGGATCGGGGTATTGTGCTAGGTGATTTGGGGCACTCGGAGAGTCACCGAGACTTTAGGTATGTAGGCGCATTAAGGTTGAGGAGGTCGTGAGGGCTATGTATAAGATGAGTAGGGGCAGAGCAATCGGACCCGACGAAATTCCGGTTGAATTTTGGAGGTGTGTGGGTAGAGCATGATTGGGTGGTTGATTGGGCTGTTTAATATTATTTTCAGGACAAAGAGGATGCCAGATGAGGGGAGGTGGAGTACGGTGGTACCGTTGTACAAGAACAAATGTGATATCCAGAGTTGTAACAATTATAGGGTATCAAGGTACTAAGTCATACCATGAAAGTTTGGGAGAGGGTGGTGGAAGTGAGGGTGAGGAGGACGGTGTCTATATTCGACAACTAGTTCGGGTTCATGCCGGGTCGTTCAACCACAGAAACTATCCATCTTATTAGGAGGTTGATGGAACAATACATGGATAGGGAGAAGCATCTGCACATGGTGTTTATTGGACCTGGAGAAAGCGTATGACAAGGTCCCTAGGGAGGTTCTTTGGAGATGCTTGGAGGCAAAAGGTGTGCCAGTAGCTTACGGGAGCTAAAACTCGGGTGAAGACAGTGAGAGGCGACTCAGAGCATTTTCCGGTTGTTATGGGGTTACATCAAGGATCGGCGCTCAACCCGCTCTTATTTGCCCTGGTGATGGACGCACTGACACGACATAAACGGCGAAGCTAGGAATTTTTCCAAAGGTGTTCAAACTTGAAAGAAGTAAAAAAATTCCCAGCAAAGGGTGTTCAATATCTGTTATATACCTCTAAAATTTAATATTTTACCTATATATAATATGTAATTTTCCGACGAAGGATGGTCAATTGACCACTCTTACAAGACTGCAGCTTTGCCCATGCATGGCATATTCAAGGGGAGATGCCATGATGTATATTATTCGCTGATGACATAGTTCTGATTGATGAGACGCGAGACAGAGTTAACGAGAGGTTGGAGGTTTGGAGACAGGCCCTTGAGTCTGAGGGTTCCATGTTGAGCAGGACTAAGACAGAATACCTGGAGCACAAGTTCAGGCCCAAGAGAGGCGGTTTCAAGTACCTTGGGTTGGTTATCCAGGAGGATGGGGAGATCAACGAGGACGTCACACACCGTATAAGGGTGGGATGGATGAAATGGAGGTTAGCATCTGGAGTCCTGTGTGACAAGAAAGTGCCACCAATACTCGAAGGTAAGTTTTCTAGAGCGGTGGTTAGACCGTCCATGTTGTATGGGGTAGAGTGTTGGCCGGTTAAGAACTCACATATATAGAAGATGAAAGTAGCAGAAATGAGGATGTTGAGGTGGATGTGGGGGCACACTAGGATGAATAAGATTAGTAATGAAGATATTCGGGAGAAGGTGGGCGTAGCTCCTATCGATGACAAGATGCGAGAAACTAGGCTAAGATGGTTCGGGCATGTGTGGAGGAGAAGCACTGATGCCCCGATAAGAACGTGTGAGCGGTTGGCTTTGGCAGTACGAGAAGAGCTAGAGGGACCTAAGAAGTATTGGAGAGGAGTGATCAGACATGACATGACATGACTTCAGATTTCCGAAGACATGGCCCTTGATAGGAAGGTGTGGAGGTCGAGCATTAGGACTGTAGGTTAGGAGGTAGTTGAGCATTTTTCTACTTCGTACCGGGTGTGAGGCTAGTCTGATAGGGTTTGTCTTAGACGGCTAGTGGTTAATGATGTGTTCACACTATTCTTCCGTTCTTCATAGCACCAAGCCTTATTTACTGGTTATTGCTATTGCGTTTCATCTATTTTCTGGTTCTTATGATGCTGTTATTATTTCTATGGTTTCTGTATTTTTCTTGAGCTGAGAGTCTATCGGAAACAACCTCTCTACTCCATCGGGGTAGGGGTAAGGTCTGCGTACACACTACCCTCCCCAGAATCCTCACCTGTGAGATTTTACTGGGTTTTTGTTGTTGTAGTAGGTTATTTATCTTCTTTCTACGTTTTACGGTATTCATAGTTGAAACTAACATGATAATTCAAAATATAGTTCCACTGTTAGCGTGTAAAAATTAAACACCTGTATGATAATTTTGTCCCTTTTTCCTTCCATTATCATTTTATTTTTGGTCTTAAGCCCTGAAGGGGTGTACTAGGTTCTTCAATTTCATCTTCAGTCATCTGATTGTTTCCACAAGCATGCATGTCCAAGATGTTGTTATTGTGTAATAAGCTGGATGTCCTGATGTTCATAAGCTCTCATCTTGTTTTGTTCCATGAATTGTTGCATCTACTAAGTTTTTACTTTTAAAAGAGAAACATATTTTCCATTCACATAAGCCTCTCTTTAACGTTATCCTGATAAGAGTGTCTTTTTACAGGTTGGTTATATTGCCCTCCATATGGTGATAGCATAGGTTTTATTATCCCATCAAAAGTGCCTTTAAGTGAATCATTCGACAAGAACATCCCTCCTGGAGAAAGATACACCCCAAAAGAATTAATCGACAAGCAAAGATGTTTAGGAAGAGAAGTAAGTAGTGCGACCAATATTTTCTTCTGGTTATCACATTTAATATTTGCTTAATCTCTTCCTCCCCACCCTTGCTACTTAAAATTAAGGTTAACTTGGTGATTATTATCTTGATACTATCCGTGCTGATTTAATGGATATATAATTGATATCTTTCTGCACCAATTTCTCTCCTTAATTTCCATCTGAAGAACCATTGCATTGTAGCTCTCTTTTCCGTCACTCCTATCTTGTACATTCTCCCAACATTGTTGTTTCTTGTTTTAGTCATGCTTTATTTAGTGGGCTTTTGTGTCTTAGTTGGTTAATTCCTGAGAAATTCCACCTGATTTTATTTTGATCTGCTTTGAGAAGGAAGTAAGTGTATGTCTGTATGTTTAATGTGTATACCCTCTCTTTATTTGTTTTTTGTTTTTTGGGGGCAGGAGTAGAGGGAGCTTACTATTTCCTATACGGATTGGCTGTAGTCTCATTTGACTTATCTATTGAAATTAAGTAATTATCCAAATTCTTTATTAAACAGAATTATACGAAGAAAACAAGAAAAACCTTTTCATCATTAAACATCCTTTTTATCACAAAGTAAAACCTTTGGCTTGATCCAGTAATTTTTAAGGTTAAGTCTTGTGAGTTTTAAGTCCTGTGAGTTTTTATACTAGTATCATAAAAGGAGTTGGTTGTCGTATAAGAAAAGAGTAAAAGAAAGAAATTGGAAGAAAGTTATCTGCACGTATGAGGACCTGTGCTCTCATATAACCAAAAGATTTGGTATCTAATGTCTCTGAGTTTATAGGAGAAGTAGATATGTGTTCAGTGTCGTCATTTAGAGAGAGATGTGGCTCAAAGATGGTTGCTGCTGAGACTCCTGCTTATTTAATTGTAGTTCTGGCAGTGAAGTACTGAAGCTAGAATATTAAGTGTTTGTGTGTGAGTTGATACCTTGTAGAACTCTTAGCTAAGATATGCATCTACCTCAGATTTTATTTGTGTCATTGTCTGTTAATCTTGCTTACGGCTAATCTTCCTACTAGTTGGATTTTTAGTGTCTGTTCAATATATATATATATATCTTGCATTATATTTCATCTTATCTTTAGCCCAAGAGCCATCATCCATGTCTTGCATTACTAACAATCAATTGCAGATAGGACTGGTGGTTGACTTAACAAACACTGACCGTTACTATCCAGAATCAGATTGGACCAGTCATGATATTAGACATGTTAAGGTAAATATGGGCAGTTTTATATATCCTATTTGATCTCACGGTTAACTGGCCAGTGATATGCTATGCTCGGTTTATCCAGATTCGATGCCCGGGACAGGACTCTGTACCTGATGCTGAATCTGTAGATAGATTTGTTTCTGAGGTAATTCTTCTTCTGCTGTTACGTGCATGTCAGCTATCTTTTCATCATGCTCTGCATGTCTGGGAAGAGCGCCTATGGCAGTGTGATAATTACTTTTCACTTTGCTGAGTGTCTCATCTTCAGAACTTATATTTGATTGCAGATCGTGCAATTTACATGTCAAGAATCTCAAGGAAGCAAGTATGCTGTTGTCCACTGCACTCACGGTCACAACCGAACAGGATATATGATTGTACATTTTCTCGTACGTAATCAGTCAGTTAGTGTTAGTGAGGTTAGTGATCTATCCTCTTTTTTTAATTGTTTTATTCTTCTTAGTATTCCAACATAATTTAGAATATCTGTCTGTCTTATCTTCAGGCAATAGCAATATTTTCCCGAGCACGTCCTCCTGGAATTTACAGACAGAAGTATGTTGAAGCATTATATGACTTTTATTTGCAATCGAAGCCTGAACCTCTCGTTTGTCCCCAAACTCCAGAATGGAAGAGAGATGCTGATCAAGATAATGATGCTGTTGCTCCTTGTTCTGTAAGTAGCTCTTTTGAGATTATTTGGCGAACACTTGCTGCTTTGATATATCAGAAAATTCTCACAGGTTCAACCCTGGAGCAATTAGTGCACTATTATTGAATTGGTGAAAGATCATGCATGAAGCAATTATTAGTTGCTATGAGGAGCACTCTGATTATAGATGTGAATATTGTACTTAGATGCGTACCCCATCACAATCACACTGTGTGAAGTTAATCACTGTGTGAAGTTACAAAGTCACATTGTTGGCCAGTGTGGCATGTCAAACTCCAAGAACCAATGAAGTTGGTTGTTTGAGGTTTTACTTGAGCCGTCTTTTCTAGTGCTGCAGGTTAACTCGGGAAGTGCCACATTTATTTTGCATTCACTTGCAGAGATTTGATTCACTTTTCATATTATACTACCGTTCTATAAGTTTGCTGATAACCAAAAGAACTGATTCCTTAGAATATTGCAGATTTTCTTTAAAGACAACAAGAAGTTGTTGACTGCAGGCTAGCATCGCTACTTATCTTCACTCCATTTCTGCCAAGTCTAAAAGGAGCATGAACTGTATGCTTCCAACATTTAGGATAAGGCTGTGAGAAATATAACATAAAAGGAAGTACTGAAGATTGTAGTTCTTGTTTATTCTCCCAAGCTATTGGGTGTTTAAATAGTAATACACCTATTCTAAACTGGGAAAGAAATTAAGATAACTTACTTACAAATAAATATCTTCCTAATTGGTTCTAACTAATATACACTATATTCTCAACGAAGGCTGTGTCATAATGGCACAAGTATCTCCACTGCTTAATTTGCTTAGGCAGATTATGGAGTAAAACTTCAATTTTGGATTAGCGGAAACCTAAAAGTTGTGATAAATTGTTGTAAAGCTGATGCTTCTTGAAAACAATCATGTCTTTGGTTTTGTGGCAACTTTTGTTGCTTCCTTGAAGAAAAATTGCTCTAGTAAGGATAATATCATTGACCTTGTAATGATGATTGTATGACTTGGATTGGTTTTCTATTTGTTCTGCTGATAGTACTCTTGTAGTCTGATCTGGTTTGCTAAACTATGTTGCTCGGACTCTCCGAAAATGTCAGTGGGTACGTGTCGGATCCTTCAAAAAAAGTGAATTTTTGGAGGATCCGACACGGGTGCAGCGCCATTTTGAAGGGTCTGCGCATCATAGTTGCTAAATATAAGCTGCCTATTGAACAGCATGCTATTTGCTCATCAATCAGGATTCATGTATTTACCTATTGTCTTCTTCCCTTTTTGTTCCTCATCTTTATTCAACATGCCAGAACCTCGTTATTGCAGGGGAATCTTACAAAAGCAGGAGCTATGTCAGATGCAGATTTTGGGGGCGAACCTATCCCATTTGCAGAGGTTCAGAGGATGAAGAACTTCTGCTATCAAGTGCTTAATTTGCATGTACAGGCTCCAGTTATGCAAAAGTTTTTATCATTTTTCACATCACAACATGTGTATTTTACTTTCTTTTACTTTATCTTATATGAATTGGAGATCTCTTGTTTACTCATACTCATGGAAGATCCTTGCAAGTAGCATTGTTTTTAATTTTGAATATTCTTCCAGATACCCAAGTCCCAGATGAAACAAATTACGTATAGTTCCTGAATGATAGTCATGTTCTTGCTTTGCACGTACAAGTATTTTCCTGTTTGCTTTAGGTGCTTGCTATGCGCTTGATATAGTATTTATTATTATTTCTTTTGATTTCTTTTGGTACATAACTAAATCTTTTGGTCCTTAGGCAAGGAGTAATACCCGAAGTCCAGGATCACACTCGGTCTCTCTCAACAGGTTGAACTGTAAATTCTTCTTTTTGGATATATCTTTACACAGGCACTAATTTGGCAAAAAACTCTCTTATACCCGACTTCTACAATATTTAGGCAATATTTTACACCAGCTTGAATGGCCAAACATTGTATTCCAAAAAGATGCACGGGTGCCAAAGATCTGAGTCTTCCATTGGCTGGAAGAGTGATCTTTAGCTGTTCTGCGTACGCTTTAGGATTGGCAAGTAATTTCAGTTGCATACGCGTTTCTCAAAAAATGTGCATGCTTTATATAATATTGAAGCATAGATCAGGGATTTTACTAATTGCACTTGGAAAGGGATATTTTGAGCATGGTTATGATGCAAATTAAGAATTATTTTTCATGTTTGGTTCTTTGTTCTCATAATTTTTTGAAGATTTTAAGTGGCAAAGGGTGGGTGTTGTAGTATTATAGTTTTGTCCTTTGGACATGATTAACATTTATTTCTTGTTAAGAAATTAATTTTCTTTTATGTCTGAAGTATATTATTAGATTTCCAGGTTACTGAAAGCATAGTTTTAGATATCATAATCTTAGATATGCGTCAATGTATCTTGATTTCGTTTTCTGGAACTTTGATGCTTTGCGTCAAATTGTAGGGACAAATTGCATCTTCTGAGCCAGCAACTCTACCATGTCACCTGGGGTGCTGAGGGGCCACGATACATGATGCTAATAGATAGGGAGGGTTGTTATTTGATTGATACACAGTTCTATTTCAGGAAGGTTCAGTTGCGGTTTCCTTGCAAATATATCTATCAGGTACTTCATCCATTAAGGACCTCTTGTGCTTCATCGAGGGATATTGGTTATGCAGCTTTACGATTTCGAGTCTTTTTCTGCTGTAGAAGATTCACGAATTTCCTGTCTGTTAGGGTAGAGCTGACGTTACTCATCACTACACGTTACTTGATGGTGAATTGGTTACTGAGACTGAGCCAGAGACACAAGTGAAGAGGACTATTTACCTCATCTATGATATAATAGCAATTGATGAATCCTCTGTTACAGAGGTATGTCTTCGTGTACATATTTATCGGCCAAAATGACTTGAACGAATCTTTTGCGATCTATGTTCTGCATACCTCTTATCGAACAAGTATGAGAGATGCAAATATCCATAGTACTGTGGCGACAATCAACTTCTCCAAAAGAGTGTAAAATATACTCCCTTTGCTTCAATATATGTGACGTAGTTTGACTCATCACAGAGTTTAAGAAAAAAAGAGAACTTTTGAAACTTGTGGTCTTTAACCTGCCATAATATTTATGCGGCTATAAGACGTTTGAAACTTGTGGTCTTAAACATTCCATAACATTTGTGTGGCTATAAAAACTTCTCATTAAGGGTAAGTGGGTTAAATAGAAAGTATAAAGTTAAATTGTTGCCAAATACAGAAAGGTGTCTTTCTTTTTGGAACATACTAATAAGAAAAGTCACATAAATTGGAACGAGGGAGTAGTTGCTTCTTAGATTGTAATTTATCTGTTTTGAGATTGTCATAAGGACGATTAGTGCTCAGACTTCTGCAGTCAATCATGTGTTCAAGAATACTGGTTAACTGGAGTAGTTTTTTGGTATTAGACATGTGGACTATTCTTTCACGGGCATTTTCATCTTTCTCTTCCATTATGTGATAGATTTGCTTTCTGTGGCAAGCACTGTATTGTTTTCCTTCAACAGTCAGCATTTTGGCATATAGTAAAATTTTAATTTGGTTGGGTTTTCATGAAAAGTTGCTTATTTTATGACTTGTGCATCCAAATACTTTTGCAGCTACCTTTCCACCATAGGTTAATGCTAATTGAAGACGAGGTGATCCGACCCCGAAACTTCGAACGTGAATTCTTATTCACATGTGTAAATCCATACTACCAATATGACCTGGAACCATTTGACGTATGTATGATCTCAATAAGGGCTCTCTACATGTTAGTTTATGATCCCTTCTGTCCTGATGATTGTTTTGCACATGCCAGGTGAGGAGGAAGGATTTCTATTTGATGTCTGCAGCTTCTAAGCTGATCAAAGATATAACGCCAAGTCTTCCACATTCAACTGATGGTCTTATCTTTCAGGTGCTATGGGAGCTACTTGTATCTGCTTTAACATTAACAAGCAATTTTTCATATCAAGATCATTTAGATACAATTCAAATTATGATGTTCAGTACACCCTAGAGCTTAAGGAAATTCTGGCCCAACCTTTATTAGTAGTGTCCTTAGTTTATCAAGCTTCTTTGTATCTCATTTAGATACCAATTCATTTAAAATTGTGCTAGTGAAGTCTGCAATTTCATTCATCCTGGAATGAGGACTAGGGACATTAGGCTGGAGTTGGATAGATCAAGCTCGTCATTTGGCCTGGGAAGATCTGCTTACCTGCAGCATTTTGTTCCTTCAGCTAATTTGATCAAATTTAATAAATTGAATAGAGTTAATAACATTGGAGATCAAGCAATTTCATTAACAGAGATATAGCTCATTCGAACTGCGCTCTCTCTCTCTCTCTCTATATATATATATACACACGCGCGCGCGCGAGTGTGTCAATTCAGATAGGGATGCTATTTAAAACAAATTTTCAAGGACAGAAGCTGGAATACTTTTATGCAAAGAAGTTGAATTTGGATTACATGAAAATACTAAGGTAGCAAAGAAAATAATGAATGGAGAAATAGAAAGAGAATCAACATCTAAAGAAAGAATAGAAACATGATAGGATCTGGAGCTAACGAAAAAGGAACAGAAGTAAAAGCAACACGAACATTCACACTATAGTAGAGAAAATAAACAGAATAACTGATAAAAGAAAAGAAAGAAGAATAAACCTGTAGATGGAAAGCAAAATAAGCTTGGAACTTAGATTCAGTATCTTAATCCTAAAGTAAATATACTCTGAAATTTTTAAAACAATTTATTCAGACTTAGCTTTTTCATTTAGACTAAAAAGAACATTTCTGGTAACAAAGTTCTGAATTGGTATCTGCTTCCTAATACCAAAAAGACACCTAAAAGTACCAGACTTTGCACTACTGAACCTTTCAATACTCTATCATTGCATGTTTACAATTTTCAGTTCATCTTACTGAAAAAGTGAAAGAAAATGAAATTTTGAAGAGAAATTGGATGAAATGATTTCATCTGCAAATGCACCCAAGTGATGCACTCTCGTAGATCTGACTTGAGAGAACTTGTCCACCCCAATTAAGTGTAATTACCTTCCCTTACATACTTGTTGTGCACTCTTGATGTGTCGGCATGCGTGTTTTGTCTTGTAACGTATAGCTTCCGGGACCAGCAAGTCACTCTGTTATGGTTGGTACATTATTTCTGCTTTAGATAGCAAATTGCTTGTAACTTTGCTTATCTGGCTCCTGATACTTTATAATACAGGCCTGGAATGCAACTTATGTGCCTTGTGAACATGATGGGCGTCTGAAATGGAAATATCCTGGAAAGAATACTGTTGATTTTCTCTTTGAGGTGGTTACAATTTCTTTCATCGTTAGCTCTCAAACTGCAGTTTAATTTGTAGTGTTTATATGCTGAGCTTTTTCCTGTCTATACATTAACAGTAGGAGATATAACATCACATAGTAGTGGCTCTGATCACTTTGCTACCAGGATAATCTGATTAACAAGTTGGCATTGGTAGGTGGGAGTCGACGGTAGCAATTTGCTTTATCTGCAAGAACACAGAAACAAGAAATTAATTGAAGGTTGCAGAGTCATGTTTAAAGGTTTGATGATCACTTCTTTTTCTCCTTTCTTGAGTTTGCAGTGGCAAAAAGATCTCTCCTTTCCTTCCCTTTGTTTGCAAGGCTCGTCTGTGCCAGTTGGCACTGAGAATTTGAAGATCTATCCCTTGAATTCTATTAGGAAATGTTAGCAAATTCTTTTGCTTTTGTTCTGCAAAAAATAAGGTGGTGATAATATGACTTCCTCCTCAAGTTTTCTTAACCAAGTTTGGTCTGGTTGGTACTTTCTCCTGCAGATAGGTCTGACTTGTCTTTGTACTCGGGTAGGATAATAGAGTGTTCCTGGAACGCTCATGAAAATGCTTGGATCTTTGTGCGGATCCAAACAGACAAATCAAACCCAGATCATATTAGTGTCTACGAGGAGGTTTGTCTTATAGCAACATCATCCTTTGTTTTAACAGCATTTACAACTATTTTTGACTGATGAAACATCTAATGGACAGGCAAAGCACATCATAGAGGGCAATCTTACAGAGGATATCTTGTTAGATGAGATTGATAAAGTAGCAGGTTTACCTATGTACACTGACTGGGTAAAACGACACAGTGGATCTTCTTTTAGAAATGTCTGGAGAAGGCATTGAGGGATTTTCTGCTGTTCTTTTCTTTTTCACCATTGAGGGATTGAGGTGAGAGGTGAGAGGCGGAGGAGGTTTTAGTCACAATTAAAAATGGCTGCAGGTTTTTTGCAATTACCATTCATCATTCAGGTGGATTCTTTTTCTCATTTACTGAGTTTCCAAGTTCAAAGAGTGATTATTTAGGGCGTATCTGGGTTATGATGGAGGCAAGTGCTGGGCATAAAAAATTTCATTTGCTCAGTCCATCAGAGCATGAGAGCGCTGGGGAATGTAAAGACAATATCAAATTAGAGGTCCAGGTGACGTTTGAAAAATTTCCTCGGAAAGTTGGTGCAAAATAGTATCAACTTTTTTTTTTCCTTTTCCTTTTAAACTTATCACTCGAAGTGGAAGCTTGATTGTCTATGCAGGAGCCGTGATCTTGAAATGAAATATACCTGTTGTTTTCTATGCACGCCATATGATTAGCCTAAGCTTATTCAGATGTGGAGGTCTGGATCCTTGAAGTGGAATGTGTTGGGTCAAGATAGGCTAAACAATGGTCTGTATCCCAAAACATTGTGGACTTCTCAATGTTTTTGTTGTACTAATGGAATATGATGGACTTTCTGTTTGACTGACAAGTTGCTTCGCTTTGCCGGTAGCTCATTCCAAATTCTTTTTATCCCAATTTTGCAGTCAACCTTACACTTGGCCTGTTTCAATGCGTTTTCTAGTGGTATTATTTACATCTTAAAGATGTCTAATTACAGAAAAATGAAGAGTGTAAAGCTAAGATTGAAAGCGAGGACATTTAATTATCTTGGTTCAAGTTTTAAAGATGGCTAGATGACGCATATTCTGAGCAAATGTTGGCTCTCTTAAAAGTAGCTAGGAGATCTAACGCATGCAAGCTCCTGCTTTACAAATAATCTGAAGTTTACTTCAAGCTAGTGCCATTTGTTTTGGTGAACGCACCAACATATGTAAGTGTTAGGAGGTTGTTTATTGATGACTGGCAACTTGATGGAGGTAATACTCCTATGCCTAAATTGGTCAATTTGAAAAGGGTATATATATATATATATATATATATAGCATGTCAAGTTACTACTGTACTAGTGTCAATTATTTTTAAGTTACTAGTGTAATTTAATCAATTATAGCAAGTTATTTAATCGATTTTCATGTTAGTATATCACTTCTTATTATAAATACCTGTTATGTCAATTCACCTGAGATATAATACCTTATTAGTGCAAAAAAGTTAAAACTCATTTAAAAAAAAAATGATAGTTACTAGTATACTACGGACTATTATTTAGAGCGAATGAAGAAGATGAAAAAGGTAGCGTGGCTTACAGAATGCTCGTGTTACCCTTTCTCATAATGGTGGCATCCTTCACATAATCGTTCATGTCCTCGTCTTACCTGACCTGCCTAATTTCACTTTGATTTGAATATGGTTGATGTTAGGACAATTACGTTTATATTGTTTGCTTCAGTTGTACGAGGTTGTCGAAACACGGGGCGACCTCTTTACACAACTTGTGCATAATTAATTGCACATCCAGACAGGTAATCAAATTAAAACTTAGTGAAATATACCAAAAGGCAATTTGATGCATCCGCATTTATGCAAGGTCCGAAGAGGGACATCACCCAAAGACTTGAGATGTTTTTTGATAATATGATCATCACTATTTTACGTTTTTCTTTTAATTGTACAAAAACAAATACACGGTATAAAATTTTTAATGCTACTAGTTTAATTTCCTCAATCATATTCACACAGAATTTATTTAGAAGCGCAAACCCGACACATAATATAAACTCCCATATTGTGCCAACTCTCAACAGCATTCTCAGTAGACAGTACGAGCAACTTAAATGCTCCAAGTGATTCAGGGTTTTGTTCGTAAATATTGTCAATTTTGTTGATGTCAAACTCCTAATTTGTCCAGAGATACAGCTATAAATGGTATTTTGATAAACATAAAAAACATCTGTCCTTATCCAATTTTATACAAACAACAAAAAGTATATGTCTGTATATATCTGCTGTCTGCATCACTGCCACAGAAGATTTAGCGTCGTTAGTTTAGCTCATCATTGTCCAGTTGCTAAAACTCAGCCTATGTTCTCCAACAAAAGTCATTACTTGTACAGTTGGACTCCAACACTCTCATCATATACCGGGCTGGATAGAGCCTATGTTATGCGATTTTTGCTCAAATCAGCATTTTTGACGCGAAACACTCTGCTCTATTTTATATGCTGTTATTTAACTTAGTATAAAGTTTAAGAAAAAAAGAAAGATATTTAAAAATTATAATTCAAACAAGACATAAATATTTGTATGACTATAAATTTCTCATTAAAGGTAAATAAAAGTTTAAATCAGATTGTTTCTAAATACAGAAATACATTATTTTTTTGGAATGACCAAAAGAAAACGTACATCACATAATTGACACAAAAGGTCTATATGTATTCGACAAATTGCTAAAATTTTAATAAATTTTAAAATTATACTGCCTCCATTCCAATTTATGTGATCCTGGTTGATTAGGTATAAAGTTTAAAAAAAAATGAAGACTTTTAAAATTTGTAGTTTTAAACAAGTAAGAAAAAAAGTTTAGAGTATTTGTGTGATTCAATATAAAATTAAAATTAAATTTTTTGAAACAGATCAAATAAAAAATAGGTGAGCAGCAGAAAGTTCAAGATTAAAAACCTTAATTGTTGAACTCGCCAAGTTTAAATACTGAATTTTCCTGTGATCTGTGTTCACTTCTCCCTCCCCCCCCAAAAAAAAAAGGTTAGAATGCCAATTTCTTCACAGAAAAATGCTTCCCACTAAACTCATCAGCGTCACCCTTTTCTTCTTTGCTTCTTCTCTCCTCATATCTACTTCGTTTTCAGCCGTTTTAGCACCGATAAGCAAAGACCATGCAACTCGTCTCTATTCACTCTCAGTTTACCTCAAAAGCCCTCCAAACCTCACAAATCTCCTTCTTGATTTAGGCGCTTCTTTCAGCTGGGTTGATTGTTCCAGTAATAACCACATTTCCTCTACTTACCGAACCCTCTCCTGTGATTCCCCTTTGTGCTCTGCTCTTGGCTCACGCGCTTGTGCCAAGTGTTTTCACTCTCCTAGCCCTGATTGTTCCAATAATCCCTGTACGCTTTCTCCTTTAAATTCTGTAACACACAAATCGTCGACCGGAAAAGCTATAGTTGACTCGCTTGCGTTGCCGCTCACTGACGGTCGGAATCCGGGTCAGCTCAGGAGTTTCTCCGACTTCCTGTTATCTTGCTCTAAGTCGTCTTTGTTGAAAGGCCTTACGAAAGGGGTAGCCGGTTTGGCCGGTTTAGGCCGGTCCAGATTCGCACTCACCGCACAGGTTAGAGTCTATCCGATGCCTTCTGTTCAAAACTTAAGACTCTGCGGTTGCAATTCTTGAAAATTCTTTAACTTTAACACTCTTATTTTGTTGAAGTTTTATAGTAATTTTGATATGTATTAAAGTTTTTCCCCCTTAAATTATATGCAATGATCAAATACCTGAAACGAAAAAAATACTATCTAGAACATAAAATAATGTACATTTGATTATAATTGTTCATATTTATAAAGACAATAATATGATAGTTGAATTAAGCGCTAGTACGTTTATTTTAGGTTGTTGTTAGGAATCTTTTAGTCCTATTATAGATTACTATGTCAATAGAAAAACTAATTTTCTTATAATAGGAGTATAGTTTAGCAGCATTGACAACAATAATTCATACAACTTGTTTAGGACTGATACATACTTATTATTATAAAATTATAAATTATATAAAAAGTTCAGGTAATATCAAAATATATTTAATTATAATAAGTTCTGCTTCTATATTATTTTGCATAGCTTATTATAATACGTAAAAAGGTCATTTTTAAGAAATTAATGTCAGTATGCAGGTGGAAATATAGATGAGTTAATTTTCATACTTCATATGAACTGATTTAAGACCTTAAGCTCATCTTTACAGGTTAGCACTGCCTTTTCGTCTGAACGCACATTTGCTCTATGTCTATCCGGTTCACCTTCAGCTCCTGGGGTGACTTTTTTCGGTTCATCTGGACCGTATTACTTCCTGCCTGAAATTGACCTCTCAAAAACCCTCCGGTTCACTCCACTTCTCTTGAACCCGGTTCAAAGTGACTATTTCGTTAATTTGACTTCCATAAAAATCAACGGCGTTACCGTGCAACTGAACCGGAAGATCCTAGCCGTTGATGAACATGGTTTTGGTGGGACCAAGCTGAGCACTGTAACTCCATACACCACACTACACAGTAGCATCTACGAAGCGTTCACCGAAACATTTGTAAATCAATCTACTAAGCTCAACCTCACAGTAACAAATCATGTGGAACCATTTAAGGTTTGTTATAATGCAGATGAGGTAATGGAGACTAGGGTGGGACCAGCCGTGCCGACCGTTGATCTCGTGATGAACGCTGATGATGTGTTTTGGAGGATATTCGGATCAAATTCAATGGTTAGGATTTTTCGAGATGGTGTTGATGTTTGGTGTTTAGGATTTTTAGATGGTGGGGTTAAGAGTAAGACGTCTATCGTAATTGGGGGACATCAAATGGAGGACAATCTATTGCAATTTGATTTGAGACAACAGAGATTAGGGTTTAGTTCATCGGTTTTGGCATACAACACCACATGTTCCAATTTCAACTTTACCACTGCTAGTAACTTGAGTTGAAATTAACCTAAAGCAAGACAATATACCCTAGTTTTGTTTTTAATGATATAGTTTGATTCTACTTATGAAATGTTGTAAGATATGCAGTCTTTGCTACTATTAATTTCAAGCATTTTATTCTGATATCTGAAATTGTTTTTTTCCAACACACTGGAACTTACAAAAAGAGAAGAATACTCTAAAATTCAGAGTGAAAAACCACTATAGAGATTTTAGAGAGCTAGTGGGTTTTTTATTCAAGAATACACGTACTTGCACCACTTTATTAAATTTATGATAGTATCCGTCCGATGAATAAAAATCATGGATGTGCCCTCGTACATCAAACTAGAAGAGAGCCTTCCATGACAGCAACAGCTTTCCCTCTCAGAAATACCCTCTGATTCTCCTCGTCTAGATGCACGTTCATAACGCCACCTCTAGGTGAGGCCTGAACCACAAAACAATACCAGTCAATAGGTCAAATAGAACTATGTGGTTAGTATAAGTACCAGATTGCACAAACACATGAATAAGAATTTCAGCTTGTGCTTTTTCGTGCCCACCGGAGCAGAGACGGATCAAGAATTTAAACTTATTTAGCTGAGTTTTTAATCCGTATACAGAGCCTAAGCTAAAGTTACTGGGTTCAGATAAAACCGTAACTTCTACACTAGAGGGGGATGGGGGAAGTTGGTAGAAAAGAGGAAGTACCGATAAAGCAACAAAGTCACATTTGCCAAGCTTTTTACGCCAATAAGGAGCCAAAGCACAATGAGCACTTCCACAAACAGGATCCTGAAAAGTTTTGTTTGAAAAAACAAAAATATGAACAGGTGAGATATCTAAAACGGAAAAAGCCTAAAAATGCCACTCAACTTTTAGAAATGGTCTATTCATACCATCCTTTGGCTCACCTATGCCAGTCACCGTTAATTTTTTTAAAAAAATTAAAAAAAATAAAATTGTGCCGCTAGTTCAATAATGGCATAGGTGAGCCAAAGATGTAACAACAGTGGCATGAAATGAGCATTTTTTTAACGGATGACATGGATAGACCATTTATGAAAGTTGAGTGACATTTTTAGGCCTTTTCCGTATCTAAAAAGCATGAGCTATACCAACATATAGACCTGTAGTTGCCCAAGGTATGATAAATAATATCTACAGTATATAATTGGCTTAATTCTCTAGATAGGTTGTGCAAATTCAGCACTACCCTTTTGATTGACTATGATATGCTTGAACAACAATATTATGCTGTATACCTCATTGATTCAAGTTCTGGCAATTACCTCATTGATTCCGAACTTTGGCCAGAAGTAGCGACTATAGAAATCAAAGCCAGAACCCTTTGGAGCAAGTCCAGTTATTACTATTCCTCTGCCAGGGAAAGTCTTTATTTGATCAAGCTGAGGTTGGCATTCGGCCACTGCCTCCCCTGATGGGAGTAAAATCTGCAAAAGCACCATGAATTATCTTCATTTCCCTAGGAAGGACTAATTTTTACTAATTTTATCTAGCATCTCTTCCTCCTGACTTTGAAAGAAATGTCTTTTTCTTCAAAAGAAAAGAGCAGCCCGGCACACAAAGTATCCCACATTCATGTAGGGTCCAAGGAAGGGCCGCAACCCAAGGGGTGTGACTAGACAACCTACCCCATCATTTTTTTCCAAAAGAATGAAACAAAAAACTCTTTCTTGAATGTCCATATTTGTACCTTTGTAAGAGAGACTTGCCTGAGTTGCTTTTACATGAGTTTTTATCTTATGCACTTGTGTAAATACAAAAGGAAATACCAGATGAAATACGTACAAAAAGATCACTCTTAGATGTCTCATTGATCTCAACCACAGATGCACCATTCAAGCTTTTTGAAATTGCAGGAACATCAGCAAAATTGGTCTCGGCTATTTCTACAACAGGAAAGTCCAATTCAATTGAGTAACCTGTTGGCCAGTCGTCCTGAGAATTTGGAGCTTTGGCTTCTTGAACTCTTTTAGCAGTTAAAATTCCTGATTTTGTTGAAAACTCAACAGTATCAGTTTTAACAAAGCCATAGGCAAATAGAAAGTGTGCAGCTGCTAGTGTTGCATGTCCACATAGATCTACCTGCAAAGCACAAATGAAATTCTAAAGCTAATGAGAATTGAGTAACAGTTGTTTTGAAATTGAAAGAGGAGGTAGCTAGATAGGGTGACCTCAGTAACAGGAGTGAACCAACGAAGGCCAAATGTGGGATTAGCTTCATTAGATAGGGTAAGTGGAGTGAGATAACAAGTTTGAGACATATTGAACTCAGTAGCAACACACTGTAACCATTTCTCATCTTTTTCTTCTTCTAATAAGCAAACTGCTGCTGGGTTCCCTTTGAATGCTGCGTCAGTGAACGCATCTACCTGTGAGTTCAACAAACCATTAATGAAAATACCTTTCAACAAACATAAATGAAATTACTTACCACACAGTACTTCACGGGTTTCATGTCCATTGTACTAAACAAACAAGGAAGAAATTGGTAGCCTGGTATAAACACGAGATATTGAGGATTTTATAGGGTGTAGTTAATAAAGCAGTCGCTGTGTCACTTAAGTCAATGGATGGCTCTTGGCGATCAAACTGTATTTCCCACGGGGCGGCTCAAGAAGATTGATGGCCTAAAGTTAATTTTTAACCTGGGTCTTTAAGATGTAAAGTTATTAATAGTTTCTTTTATAAATAATTTAATCTCTCCTAAGATGTTGTTGATCTTAAATAATAGAATCAAATTCAGGAATTTTATAATTTGATATTGAAATAATTTTTGATGTAGTAATATACTTGTTAAAACGCTTAAAACCAGATGGGGAAAAAGGAAAAAAAGAATGTGCAATATAGTTTTATTCAACCGTACTCTTCAACTCTTGTTTTTTATAGAAAAAATAAAACTTTTTTCTTTCTACAAAGAACAATATAACTTATCGAGAACTTAAGCTTTTTTGCAGAAACCAAGAAAGAGAATATAAGAATGTAGTACGCGTTTTCTGATGAGAAAGATAAAAAAAAGACATGGACTATTGAAGAAACCAAAAGACGGATTCTAAAAGTTTATTACACGTTTTTAATGAGAAAAGTAAAAGAAGAATAATAATATAGGTACTTCACTAATGATGTCAATCGTAAAATTTAAATAATGAAAAGTTTTATATTCGCGACGAGGATTTAGCGAGAGTGATTCTCTTTCTCCAATTTTTGCTCAAACGGTTACATCAATATTATATGAAAAGTTTTCTTTACTTTTTATAAATTTTTTTAATTTTAACATACCCAACATATTTAGACCCTTCCTCTAAAGATTGTTATGAGATGTATATGATCCAACTTAACTTAATTAGATATAGAGGGTTCGAGTCCTGTGGTTAAAAAAATCATGTTAAAATGTATTTTTTCTTTTACTAGGCGTTACATGGTACGAATCTAGATTAGTCGGGGTCTCAATACAAATACAAGTAAAAAACAAAAAGAAAAATTTGGAGCCCTCAAAATTTGGGGCCTAAAGCTTTTACTTTAGTGACTTGACCCTTGGGCCGCCACTGATTTCCCAAACTTTCTTTTTTATCCTTTCTTCCGAAAAGGGCCAAAAATGTCCTTGAACTATTTGAAATACCTCAAAATACCCTCCCTCTATGTATAGTCAATGAAGAAAGAATGGAAAAGGGCAAAAAGGTCATTGAATTATTTGAAATATCTCAAAATTGTCCTCCATTTATTTTTGTTACCAAAAATATCCTGCCGTCTATGTTTTGGACCAAAAATACCCCTTAAACAGTTAGTCTTGCCATTGAAACTGACATGGCAGTCCAACTAGGTTAGATTTGCTTACATGGCCATCCACCTAAGCAATCCAGCATGACAAAATTAATTTTTCGAATTTTTTTATTAAAATACAAAATCAACCTAATTCCGAAAAAGTAAAAAGTTCCCGAAAAAATTATTTATTTCAGAATTTTTTTAATTAAAATACAAAAATCAACACTTATTCCGAAAAAAGTAAAAAAATTTCGAAAAAATTATTCTTGATTGGGGTTTATGATTTGATTAAAAAATTCCATTATTCTCTTTTGTGAATTTATGATTAGTTTGATCTAAATTTTTAGATGCTTATATGTTATAGCTTCTGTCACGACCCGAAATCCCACCTTCAGGCCGTGATGGCGCCTAACGTTGCACCCGCTAGGCAAGCCAACGTGTTAACTGAATTGCTTATTAACAAGTGAAAATAACAAACACTGACTAGATAATTGAGATAAAGTGCGGAAGCATTAACAAAATCTAAATAACAATAGCCAATAACGAAGACATCCCTTTAAGTACAAAACCCAGAAATGGAGTCACAACCTCACGAACCAGTCTAAGATTTAGCTAAAAACAACAGTTTAAAATAAAATGATATATCTGTCTGGAAACACGTAGATGATAGAATGAAAGATAGACAGTAACGCCGAGATCCACGAACGCCTGCAGAACTACCTCGGTGTCGTCTGGAATAGACTGAAGGATACTCCCCCTAACGATGTCCACTGGGTCCGGCTGCGTAATCTGCATAACATAAAGAAGTGTAGGTGTAGCATCAGTACAACCGACCCCATGTACTGAGCCCGTGCCGAGCCTAACCTCGGCGAAGTAGTGACGAGGCTAGGACACGACAACAAATTGTACCTGTGCAGTTCAATAGTATAGCAGAAAATAAACAAGAATACAGTTACGGGGAAAAACATGCTGGGGATAAGAGGGGCAACACTTGCTAAAACAGTAGAATCAAGTACTGACGGAAATGTAGAAGTAAAACAGGAAATAACAGCCCGAAACAAGTAAGATAGACAGGAGAAGGCACGGCATGACCCCTCGTGCATAGCCTCAAAATCACACGGCACGGAATGTCCCCTCGTGCATAAATGATAATGACTCGGCACGGAATGTCCCCTCGTGCATAAATAATAATCACGCGGCACAGAATGTCCCCTCGTGCATAAATAATAATCATCGGCACAGAATGTTCCCTCGTGCATAAATAATAATCACTTGGCACAGAATGTTCCCTCGTGCATGATGAGTATAAAAACAACAATTGATATGAAAGTTTAACAATACGACATTTCAAATGTACAGAAATAATCAACAAAATTCTATTGTCCCCGCAAGGGACTCAACTATAACCAATCTCACTCAGAAGTATAATGTCAACAGTAAAATCCTCGACCGAACACATAATCAATAACTTTCCATGTCATGAATAACCTCAAGGTACCACTTCCAAGGTTCCCAATAATTCACAGCACAGAGAATATCGAAGAACATTAAATAACTCATCAAAATTCGACTCACAGGCATGTTTGACCACAACATATAGGTACCGGTCACCTCACCTATTCGTTAGACATGTATTACACATTGCAAACAAGACTCTATACCTAATCCCTCAAGCTAAGGTTAGGCCAAACACTTACCTCGGCTCCAAGAATGCAAGTCAAGCCTCAATCACGGCCTTTCCTCTTGAATCCGACTCCGAAACGATAATATCTAGACATAATTTACTTAATAACATCAATAATTAATCAATAACTCAGTCCCAAAGCCTAATTATACATTTCCCATAATTCTTCCAAAAACACCAAAATTCGACCCCGGGCCCGCTTGGTCCAATCTCGAGGTTCGGACCAAAACCCGATAACCTATTCCCCCATGAACCCGAATATACAATTTGTTTTGAAATCCGACCCCAAAATGAGGTTGAATTCCCAAAAGCCCTAACTCTACCCAAAACCCCAAATTTCTACCTTTAATTTCATGTTTTTAGACCTAGAATCTAGTGATTGATGAAGGAAAATGGAAGAAATTAGAGTTAAGAACGCTTACCTATGAAGCTATGGTGGAATAGTCTCCTAAGAATCGCCCAAGAAGAGTGGAGAAGAAGAAAATGGTGAAAGATAAGAAAATCCCGTAATGGGTATTCTGTTTTTGAACATTAAAATCACTGGGCGAAATTGGCTATCGCGATCGCGACAGGTGCCCTGCGATCGCGGAGAGTACTGGACATTAGACTTACGGGATCGCAAAGTGAAAGCTGCGATCGCAGAGAGATAGGACGTGGACCCACGCGATCGCGGACAAAAGATCGCGTTCACACAGAACAAATTACCACCCCCAGCCCCTAATACATCGCGATCACATGAATTTCTTCGCGGTCGCGGAGAATGAAATCACTGAACACCAGAAACAGACCAAAAACCAGATTTTTCCAACTCCTTTGCACCCCGACACCTACCCGAAACTCACCCGAGCCCTCGGGGCTCAAAACCAAATATACACACGCCTTCAAAATCATTTTACGAACTTATTCGAGCAATTAAACCACTAAAATAACATCAAAAACTATGAATTAAACTCAAAAATTCATAGAATTTCCTCAAACTTCACAAACTATCAAATTTTCCAATTTTGATTCGAAACACGTCAAACCAAGTCCGTTTCTTACCAAATTTTACAGATAACTCACATAACACATATTTAACCTGTTCCGGGCTTCGGAACCATAGTACGGGCTCGGTAACACAGATTTCACATCAACGTTCATTTTCAAAAGTCTTTATTATTTTCATAAAATAATTTTCTTTAAAAATTCATTTGACTTGGGACCTCGGAATTTGATTCCAGGTATACGCCCAGGTCTCATATTTTCCTACGGACCCTGCGGGACCATCAAATCATGGGTGCGAGTCCGTTTACCAAAAATATTGACCAGAGTCAACTTTATTCAATTAATTATCATAAATTCAACTGTTTAACACATTTCCACATAAAATCTTCCCGGCTACGCACCCGGGCTGCGCATGCACATCGAGGTGAGATTAACGGAGGCTTTCGGGGCTTCAGAACATAGTTTTAGCTAAATTTACACAGGATGAACTTTTGGGTCATCACAATTTCCACCTTTAAAACAACCGTTCGTCCTCGAACGAACATAGAAAGGTACCTGAATCGGGGAAAAGGTGGGGATATCGGCTCCGCATATCGGGCTCGGACTCCTAAGTAGCTGCCTCAACAGGCTGACCTCTCCACTGAACACGAACCGAAGGATAACTCTTCGATCTCAACTGTCGCACCTGCCGGTCTAATATGGCTACCGGATCCTCCTCATAAGACAAATCCTTGTCCAACTGGACACCACTGAAGTCAAGTACATGAGATGGATCCGCAATATACCTCCGGAGCATAGATACGTGAAATACCGGATGCACGACTGACAAACTAGGTGGCAAGGCAAGTCTGTAGGCCACCTCTCCTACCTTATCCAGTACCTCAAATGGATCAATGTACCTAGGGCTCAACTTGCCCTTCTTCCCGAATCTCATCACGCCCTTCATGGGCGACACCCGAAGAAATACTCGGTCTCCTATCATAAATGCTAAATCTCGAACTCTGCGATCCGCATAACTCTTCTGCATGGACTGAGCTGTACGAAGTCTATCTTGAATGATTTTCACCTTGTCCAAGGCATCCTGGACGAACTCAGAACCCAACAATCTAGCCTCTCCCGGCTCAAACCATCCGACTGGAGACCGACACCGCCTACCATACAACGCCTCGTACGGAGCCATCTGAATGCTAGACATATAGCTGTTGTTGTAGGAAGACTCATCTAAAGGCAAGAACTGGTCCCATGAACCACCAAAGTCAATGACACAAGCTCGCAACATATCCTCCAAAATCTGAATAGTACGCTCGGACTGCCCGTCCGTCCAAGGATGAAATGCTATGATCAAATCAATCTATGTACCCAAATCTCGCTGAAATAATCTCCAGAAATGGGAGGTAAACTGAGTACCTCGGTCTGATATAATGGATATGGGCACCCCATGCAATCTAACAATCTCTCTCATATAGATCCTTGCCAACTTCTCTGCTGAATATGAAACTGATACTGGGATGAAGTGCGCTGACTTGGTCAGCCTATCCACAACTACCCATACTGCATCAAACATCCTCTGAGTCCGTGGGAGTCCAACTACAAAGTCCATGGTGATACGCTCCCACTTCCACTCGGGAAGCTGAATCTGCTACATCAAACCACCGGGTCTCTGGTGCTCGTACTTAACCTGCTGACAGTTCAAGCACCGAGCTACATAAGCTACAATATCCTTCTTCATCCTCCGCCACCAATAATGCTGCCGCAAGTCCTGATACATCTTTGCGGCGCCCGGATGAATAGAATACCGGGAACTATGGGCCTCTTGAAGTATCAACCCACGAATACCAACCACATCAGGTACACAAATACGACCCTGCATCCTCAAAACTCCCTCATCATCAACCGTAACCTGCTTGGCATCTCCATGCCTGACTCCATCTCTAAGAACACATAAATGGCGATCATCATACTGCCTGGCCCGAATACGGTCATACAATGAAGAACGGGCCACAGTATGGGCCAAAACACTGCCAGTCTCGGAAACCTCCAATCTCACAAATCGATTGGCTAAAGCCTGAACATCCAAAGCAAGAGGTCGCTCTCCGACTGATAAATAGGCAAGACTACCCATACTGGATGACTTCCGGCTCAAAGCATCGGCCACCACATTGGCTTTTCCCGGATGATAAAGAATGGTAATATCATAATCCTTCAGCAATTCTAACCATCTCCTCTACCTCATGTTCAACTCCTTCTGTTTGAACAGATACTGTAAGCTCTTATGATCCGCGAACACCTCACATGGCACACCATACAAATAATGCTTCCAAATCTTCAATGCGTGCACAATCGCTGCTAACTCCAAGTCATGAACTTGATAGATCTTCTCATGAACCTTCAACTGACGAGAATCATAGGCTATAACCTTGCCATCTTGCATCAACATTGCACCAAGCCCAACCCGTAAAGCATCACAATACACTGTATATGGTCCTGAACCTGTGGGAAAAACTAACACTGGTGCCGTGGTCAAGGCTGTCTTGAGCTTCTGAAAGCTCGCCTCACACTCATCAGACCACCTAAACTGAGAACTCTTCTGAGTCAACCTGGTCATCGGGGCTGCAATGGATGAAAAGCCCTCCACAAACCGGTGATAATAACCTGCTAAGCCCAAGAAACTCCGGATCTCTGTAGTTGAGGTGTGTCTAGGCCAATCTCTGACTGCTGAAATCTTCACGGGATCTACCTGAACACACTCTGACGATACCACATGGCCTAGAAATGCAACTGAACTCAACTAGAACTCACACTTGAAAATTTTTGCATACAACTGACTATCCCTCAAAGTCTGGAGAACGACCCGAAGGTGCTGCTCATGCTCCTCTCGGCTGCGAGAGTATATCAATATATCATCAATGAAAACAATAATGAACGAGTCCAAATAAGGCCTGAACACTCGCTTCATCAACTCCATAAAAGCAGCGGGGGAATTTGTCAGCCCAGATGACATCACCAAGAACTCATAATGCCCATAACGGGTGCGAAAGGCTGTCTTAGGGACATCAGACGCCCTAATCCTCAACTGATGGTAACCAGATCTCAAGTCAATCTAGGAAAACACTGAAGCACCCTGAAGCTGGTCGAATAAATCATCAATCCTCGGCAAAGGATACTTGTTCTTAATAGTAACCTTATTCAACTGCCGGTAGTCAATACACATCCTCATCGAGCCATCTTTCTTCTTGAAAAACAATACTGGAGCACCCCAAGGAGAAACACTAGGCCTAATGAAGCCTTTATCCAACAAATCCTGCAACTGATCCTTCAACTCCTTCAACTCTGGTGGGGCCATACGATACGGCGGAGTAGAAATAGGCTGGGTGCCCTGAGCTAACTCAATACAAAAATCAATATCCCTGTCGGGTGGCATACCCGGCAGGTCAGCAGGGAATACCTCTGGAAACTCACGAACCACGGGCACAGACTCCAGGGAAGGAACCTCGGCGCTAGAATCACGAACATAGGCCAGATAGGCCAAACAACCCTTCTCGACCATGTGCCGAGCCTTCATAGAAGAAATAACTCTACCAGAAGAATGAATAGGAGTCCCCCTCCACTCCAAACGAGGTACCCCTGGCAAGGCCAAGGTTACTGTCTTGGCATGACAGTCCAGAATAGCATAATAGGGGGATAACCAATCCATCCCCAATATAACATCAAAGTCAACCATATCAAGAAGCAAAAGATCAACCTGAGTCTCCAGACCACCAATAACTACTAAGCAAGCACGGTAGACTCGATCTACCACTATAGAATCACCCACCGGTGTAGACACATGCACAACAGTACTCAAGGAATCACGGGGCATACTCAAATAAGGGGCAAAATATGAAGACACATAGGAGAATGTAGAACCCGGATCAAATAACACCGAAGCCTCTCGGCTGTAAACTGAAACCGTACCTGTAATAACTGCATCAAAAGCCTCAGCATCAGGCCTGGTAGGAAAAACATAGCACCGGGGCTGAGCCCCTCCAACCTGAACATCTCTGGGTCGACCTACTGCGGCCTGACCTCTACCTCTCGTGGCATGTCCTCCACCTCTATGAGTCTGACCTCTATCTCTGGCACCCCGACCGCCACCCTTAGCTGGCTGAGAGGGTGGGGGTGCGCCTGATGCGGGAACCATGGCACGGGAACCCTGATACTGAGACCCACCAGAACCTCGGGGGAAAAACATGGAAATATGCCCCAAACTACCGCAAGAATAACAAGGCCTCTGTTGATGTGGCTGCTGACTCTGGAACTGGCCCTGTCGACCTTGATAACCACCCTGGAAGCTCGAAGCGGTGGTGCACTGATAGGTGCTGGTGGTGCACTAATAGGAGCTGGCGGTGCACTGTGAGCTACCTGAAGTGCCAACTGATAGGGTCTAGGAGGATGACCTCTGCCGAAAGAATCCATGCCCCTAGATGAGGCTCCACTGGATCGACCGAAGTGACGGGGCCTCTTGTCAGCCCCCTGACCACCACCCTGTGACATAATCATCTCAATCCTCCTGGCCACATTGTCCGCATCCTGGAATGAAATATCAGTACCTGACTCCTTGGCCATCTAAAGACTGATGGGCTGAGCCAAACCCTCAATAAACCTCCTCACTCTCTCACAATCAGTGGGGAGTATCATAATAGCATGCCGATCTAGAGTGATGAACCTGATCTCGTACTGAGTGACAAACATAGATCCCTACTAGAGGCGCTCAAACTGCCTCCGAAGATCCTCTCTGTGAGTAATTGGAAGGAACTTCCCCACAAATAACTCGGAGAACTGAGCCCAAGTCAATGGTGCAGACCCAGCTGGCCTGGTCAAGCAATAGTCTCTCCACTAAGTCTTGGCGGAACCCGAAAGACGAAAAGTAGCAAAATCAACTCCATTGGACTCTACTATGCCTATGTTCCGAAGAACCTCATGACAGTTGTCCAAATAATCCTGGGGATCCTCTGATGGTGCACCAGTAAATGTNTACTGAGTGACAGACATAGATCCCTGCTGGAGGCGCTCAAACTGCCTCCGAAGATCCTCCCTCTGAGTAACTGGAAGGAACTTCCCCACGAATAACTCGGAGAACTGAGCCCAAGTCAATGGTGCAGACCCAGCTGGCCTGGTCAAGCAATAGTCTCTCCACCAAGTCTTGGCGGAACCCGAAAGACGAAAAGTAGCAAAATCAACTCCATTGGACTCTACTATGCCTATGTTCCGAAGAACCTCATGACAGCTGTCCAAATAATCCTGGGGATCCTCTGATGGTGCACCAGTAAATGTAGTAGTGAATAACTTGGTGAATCTATCTAATCTCCATAAAGCATCTGCTGACATAGCTGCTCCCTCAATTACCGGGGCCACAATGCCCGACTGAGCTACTCCGGCCGTCTGAGGTGCCGGAGTCTGGAACTGAGGATCTAGCTGCTCTGGCGTGCGAGTAGTAGGAGTCTGGGCCCCTCCCCCATCCTGAGAGACGGCTGGTGCAGTAGGAAGAAGACCGGCCTGAGCCACACTCTCCATGAGTCCCACTAAGCGGACTAGAGCGTCCTGAAGCACCCGGGTGGCAATGAACCCCTCTAGGACCTGAGTTGGTCCAACTGGAACTGTTTGAGTAGGAACCTCACCGGCAAATCCTACCTGTGGGTCCTCTACTGGGGCTGCTGCTCTGGGCTGAGCCCTGCCCCTGCCTTGGCCTCTAGTACGACCTCGGCCCCTCGTAGGAGCTGCAACAGGAGAATCGGGCTGCTGATCGGTAGATGAGGAAGAACGCGTTCTCGCCATCTGCGAGAGAATAGAATCGAAACTCAATTAGCATTTAGAACTCAAATCGCACGACAGAAAAGAAGAAAAGTGAAGTCATTCCTAACTTTGCAGCCTCTGGAGGATAAGTACAGATGTCTTCGTACCGATCCCTCAGACTCTACCAAGTTTGTCCGTGAGTTGTGAGACCTAAGCAACCTATGCTCTGATACCAACTTGTCACGACCCGAAATCATACCTTCAGGCTGTGATGGCGCCTAACGTTTCACCCGCTAGGCAAGCCAACGTGTTAACTGAATTGATTTATTAACAATTGAAAATAATAAACACTGACTAGATAATTGAGATAAAGCGCGGAAGCATTAACAAAATCTAAATAACAATAGCTAATAACGAAGACATCCCTTTAAGTACAAAACCCAGAAATGGAGTCACAACCTCACGAACCAGTCTAAGATTTAGCTAAAAATAATAGTTTGAAATAAAATGATATATCTGTCTGGAAACACATAGATGACAGAATGAAAGATAGACAGTGACGCCGAGATCCACGAACGCCTGCGGAACTACCTCGGTGTCGTCTGGAATGGACTGAAGGACACTCCCCCTAACGATGTCCACTGGGTCCAGCTGCGTAATCTGCACAACATAAAGAAGTGCAGGTGTAGCATCAGTACAACTGACCCCATATACTGAGCAAGTGCCGAGCCTAACCTCGGCGAAGTAGTGATGAGGCTAGGACACGACAACAAATTGTACCTGTGTAGTTCAATAGTATAGCAGAAAATAAACAAGAATACAGTTACGGGGAAGAACATGATGGGGATAAGAGGGGCAACACTTGCTAAAATAGTAGAATCAAGTACTGACGGAAATGTAGAAGTAAAACAGGAAATAACAACCCAAAACAAGTAAGATAGACAGGAGAAGGCACGACATAACCCCTCGTGCATAGCCTCAAAATCACACGGCACAGAATGTCCCCTCGTGCATAAATGATAATGACTCAGTACAGAATGTCCCCTCGTGCATAAATAATAATCACTCGGCACGGAATATCCCCTCGTGCATAAATAATAATCATCGGCACAGAATGTTCCCTCGTGCATAAATAATAATCACTCGACACAGAATGTTCAAACAACAATTGATATGAAAGTTTAACAATACGACATTTCAAATGTACAAAAATAATCAACAAAATTCTATTGTCCCGGCAAGGGACTCAGCTATAACCAATCTCACTCAGAAGTATAATATCAACAGTAAAACCCTCAACCGAACACATAATCAATAACTTTCTACGTCATGAAGTAACCTCAAGGTACCACTTCCAAGGTTCCCAATAATTCACAACACAGAGAATATCAAAGAACATTAAATAACTCATCAAAATTCGACTCACGGGCATGCTTGACCACAACATATAGGTACCCGTCACCTCATCTATACGTTGGACATGTATTACACATAGAAAATAAGACTCTATACCTGATCCCTCAAGCTAAGGTTAGGTCAAACACTTACCTCGACTCCAAGAATGCAAGTCAAGCTTCAATCACGACCTTTCCTATTGAATCCGACTCCGAAACGGTAATATCTAGACATAATTGACTTAATACCATCAATAATTAATCAATAACTCAGTCCCAAAGCCTAATTATACATTTCTCATAATTCTTCCAAAAATACCAAAATTCGACCCCGGGCCCGCTTGGTCCAAACTCGAGGTTCGGACCAAAACCCGATAACCCATTCTCCCACGAACCCGAATATACAATTTGTTTTGAAATCCGACCCCAAAATGAGGTTGAATTCCCAAAATTTCCAAAAGCCCTAACTCTATCCAAAAACCCCAATTTCTACCTTTGATTTCATGTTTTTAGACCTAGAATCTAGTGATTGATGAAGGAAAATGAAAGAAATTAGAGTTAAGAACACTTACCTATGAAGCTATGGTGGAATTGTCTCCTAAGAATCGCCCAAGAAGAGTGGAGAAGAAGAAAATGGTGAAAGATATGAAAATCCCGTAATGGGTATTCTGTTTTTGAAAATTAAAATCACTGGGCGAAATTGGCTATCGCGATCGCGACAGGTGCCCTGCAATCGCAGGTGCCCTGCGATCGCGGAGAGTACTGGGCATTAGACTTACGCGATCGCGAAGTGAAAGCTGCGATCGCAGAGAGACTGGACGTGGACCCACGCGATCGCGGACAAAAGATCGCGTTCGCGCAGAACAAATTACCACCCCCAACCCCTAATACATCACGATCGCATGAATTTCTTCGCGATCGCGGAGAATGAAATCACTGAACACCAGAAACAGCCCAAAAACCAGATTTTTCCAACTCCTTTGCACCCCGACACCTACCCGAAACTCACCCGAGCCCTCGGGGCTCAAAACCAAATATACACACGCCTTCAAAATCATCCTACGAACTTATTCAAGTAATTAAACCACTAAAATAACATCAAAAACAATGAATTAAACTCAAAAATCCATAGAATTTCCTCAAACTTCATAAACTATCAAATTTTCTAATTTTGATCTGAAACACGTCAAACCAAGTCCGTTTCTTACCAAATTTTACAGTTAACTCACATAACACATATTGAACCTGTTCCGGGCTCCGGAACCATAGTACGGGCTCGGTAACACAGATTTCACATCAACGTTCATTTTCAAAAGTCTTTATTATTTTCAGAAAATAAATTTATTTAAAAATTCATTTCTCGGACTTGGGACCTCAGAATTCGATTCCGGGTATACGCCCAGGTCTCATATTTTCCTACGGACCCTGCGGGACAATCAAATCATGGGTCCGGGTCCGTTTATCAAAAATGTTGTCCAGAGTCAACTTTATTCAATTAATCATCATAAATTCAACTGTTTAACACATTTTCACATAAAGGCTTCCCGGCTACGCGCCCGGACTACGCACGTACATCGAGGTGAGATTAACGGAGGCTTTCGGGACCTCAGAACATAGTTTTAGCTAAATTTACACAGGATGACCTTTTGGGTCATCACAACTTCACAAAAGGTACACCTCTACTGTAAGTATCAATTGGTTCATCCAAAGTTCTTATAATCTTTGGAGTTTTCAAATTTTCAAAAATTCCTAAATTCAACTTCACGTAAAATTTAAAATTTTTATGGTCGAACACTTATTCCGAAAAAAGTAAAATATTTCCGGAACAATATATCAAAAGCACGTCCCAAAATAATTTATTTTGTATATTATATATAATATTTTAATAAATAAATAATTTTTCTGGATTTTTTTTTACTTTTTTCGGAATAAATGTTGATTTTGTATTTTAATTAAAAAATTCCGAAATAAATAATTTCTCCGGAATTTTTTTACCTTTTTCGGAATAAGTGTTGATTTTGTATTTTAATAAAAATTTTCGAAAAATAATTTTGGCATGCTGGATTGCTTAGGTGGATGGTCATATAAGCAAATCTAACCCAGCTGGACTGTCATGTCAGATTCAATGGCAAGACTAACGATTTAAGAGGCATTTGTGGTCCAAAATATATATGGCAAGGATATTTTTGATACCAAAAATAAACGGAGGGCAATTTTGAGATATTTCAAATAATTCAATGATCTTTTTGCCCTTTTCCATTCTTTCTTCATTGACTATACATAGTGAACCTTAGCTGGCGACTGCCACCATCAGTAATTAACTTGGATTATTTTATCTCATTTTGACACTACCTTTTCAAGTTTTATTCTTAGTCATTAGTAGTTGTTGCGGAATCCTACTCACTCGCCAAAATAAAAGTAAGCTTAAAACAAGACAAACAAATAACTACTTATATATTTCAATTATTTATAAGGAATGAAGTTATTCGGAACAACGAGAGAGTGACCCAGCGAAAAATAAAATGGGGGAAGACTTTGATGGTTCGAGCATAAAAAGCGGTGAGAAGCAGATGTCCTAGTAAGGAGGTATGAGAAGTTGGCCTTGATGGCACCGAGGAGAAGTAGAGGCGGACCTAAGAAGTATTTGGACGAAGTGATTAGGTAGGACATGGTGCTGTTTCAGTTTACCGAGAACATAACCCTTGATAGGATGGTCTGGAGGTCGAACATTAGGGTAGAAAGTTAATAAGTAGTCGAGTGCATTTCTTTTCTTATGTTAATAGCAAATAGAGAGAAGTTGTAGTGATAGAAAAGTTTATTTTCTTATAATATTTAGACGAATTTAATTGGAGCGAACGACCTGAACAACAATAATTCATATAACTTGTTTAGAATGGACACACTTGATTGTTATTATAGTAGAATCAGATAATGTCTAATATATTTTACTATAATAAGATATGTTTTTATATTATTAGAATCTGGTCACGTACATTACACGTGTATTTCCTGTGAATTAATACTAATTTTTATTAATTACATATATTACTAAAACATCGTTTGTCTACAGTATAAAATAAAATTTAACGGCAAAAAAATGGAAGCTCAAAATTATGAAGTGACCTTATGTTTGTAACCTCGTAGTTAAACTCGAAATGATTGAATATCATCTGAATATGCGATAAAAAATTATATTTAGTTAAGTAAATATAATTTATAGTTACATTAATTTTGATGTTACGAGTACAAATAAGATAAACTTCAAAATAAGATTGATATTGATGGTTTTCCATGCCTTGAGCAATAAAACGGAAAAAGAATCATTCTTAAAGCGCAATACAAAAGGTTTCATGATGTCGTGCTATAATTTTATATGTCTTGACGTTATTTATCTTATTTTTTGTTGTTTGAATGCTAATTTGTGCGATAATTGAGCTTAATAGAGTATTTTATGTGTAGGAATGCTTGAACATGAATTGAAGTTGTACGAAATGGTACCTCCAATCTACAAAATAGAGAAATAAAAGAAGACGTGCAAGACAATGAAACAGTGCAAGGCTTTGTCCAGGACACTGTCATTAGCGCCTCTGACAGTGCCTCGCGGAATAATGTTGGCACCTCTGCCTCGTGGAGTAATGTTGGTGCCTCTGAGGCTCTGACAATGCCTGCATCGGCGATGTTTATTCGAGCCACTTTTATTTCCTCATTATGTTTGAACGTGTAGACCTCAACCCTACCTTATAAATACCTCATAAACTTAGTTTTTAGGGGAGAGATTGATTGGAGAGGCAGGACGGCTATGGGAACACTTGGAAGCAATGAATCACAAAGAGTTTTTTCTTTCGTTCTTCCATAATCTGTATTTTAATGCTTTCAATTATTATCATGATTGTTAGTATAGTTATGAGTAGCTAAACTTTCTCATCTAGGATTTGATGGAACCTATTGGACGATGAGTTCTTGTTATGTTTTGATATAATTTTGTCTTTGAATATCCCTACTTGCTCAATTACGTGCTTGTTGCTGTTGATTGAATGATCATCAATTGACTGTGCTTATTTATTATGTATTACTTGAGAAAGAGTGCATATTTAGGTTTTTGTCTAACGACATCACTTGCAAGGTATATGAGAGATCAATACGGCGGGTTTAAAAGCGGGATTAGAGATAATAAAGCTTTGACGTGATCATAGTGAGCGGCAAAAAAGTACGAGATAATGTAATTCGAGAGAATATAACTAATAAATTATTGTAGTTGCTCGAGAGAGAATTACGATAAGTCGAGTGCTCATGATCAGTAGAGAATACTTAGGCGAAATTGTAGGAGACATAACAGGAAAGATTCCGACAGTTGGGAAAATTATAACTCTAGGCTTTTCCACTCTTGTTTCCAACCCTTAGTATTCCTAGTCGTTAATCTACAACTTTAGTTTGTTAGTTAATTAGTTAGACATAAAAATCTTAATATTTATACTTAGGAATTGTTCGATCTTGTCTTTTTAGTGACATCGAACAATTATAGTGAAATCTTAGTTCTCTATGGGATTGAACTCCTGACTTTTAGTCTGGATTATATTTACGGCGAACGCTTACCCTTGTTATAACTAGAGTTGGACGTTATTGCTTCGTCTTGGCTTAGATGGATTTTAGTTCATATATAACAGAAGTACACATGGGGTAAACCAAATAAAATTTAAAAAATTGAGCAGCTGTTACTAAACCTATCTAATCTGCTAACTTCATGGGAGACTTGGCACTCTAGAAGAATATTTTGGGTTTCTTTCCAAGCCGAACTGAACCAAATAGAATTAATTCGGTATTTTTGTATTTCGTACCCACCATTCTCATAAAATACTCCTAGAAAGAAATATATAAGTAATCATCTTCTAAAAATATATCTTAACTAAGAAAATCAAAGTGCTCATTAACATATTTTGTATACAATGTGTTATATATTGGGTGAAAAGGAGAAAGAATAATGGGTGTGTTTGATACGAAGGAAAATATTTTCTGAAAAATATTTTTCAATTTTTCATGTTTGGTTGATTTAAGTGTTTTGAAAAATATTTTTCTTATGAACTCATTTCCTCTAATTGGAGGAAATTTTTTTTCTTATCAAGAGGGAAAACATTTTTCAAAATTCCTTCTCATCCTTCTCCACTCTATTCCCCACCTCAGCTACCCACGCTACACCCCCACACCCGCCCACCTATACGCGCCCCACGCCTACTCACCCCGTCCCCTTTCTCCAAAACGTTTTTTTTTTCTTTTCAAATTTCTATTTTTTCGTTTTTCTGCACCTACCAGATTCCCTCCCCC
>ML386450.1:61911-111127 GCA_005239525.1 Nicotiana knightiana | reverse complement strand
CCCCACTGCCCCCCACCCACCAACGAAAAAAAATTTTTTTTTTTACTTTTTTTTTTTGTAATTTTAAATTTCTGTTTTTCGTTTTTCTGCACCCCTCCCTCCCACGCGCCCCCGGATTTTTTTTTTTATATATTTTAAGTTTTAGTTTTTTCATTTTTCTGTTTGCAAGTTCGAGATTTTACAAGTTCCAAAGTTATGAGTTCAGAGGTTTATGTGTTTGGAAGTTTACGGGTTTAGAAATTATAAAGTTTACGGATTCAAAATTTCGTGGTTTTGAAAGTTTAGCGATTCAGAAGTTTATGAAATTTGTGGGTTCGGAAAGTTGTTGGTTCGGAAGTTTATGGCTTCATATTTATTGTATCTAAAGTATATATGAATACTCTTGAAAAATTATTTTCTTTAATTTGCTTACTAAACACCAGAGAGTGAATAAGATTACTACTTGTTTTTCAAGAAAATCCACGAAAAACATTTTCCGTAATATCCAACACATCCAATATATCAAAAAATTTAAGCCCAATATCAAACAAAAACTATTTACAAAGTCCGTAAATCAATTTACCTTTACGCAGATCAATTTAAGTCGAACAAAACTCTTAACTCTTGAATCCAATAATTTCAATTAGTATGTGCATGTGGCAAGAATGAGGAGAAATAGGGTACTCTTACTTTGGTGGCCTACTATTCAAGACCTGCGGCCCAATAAATTGAAACATTAGCCATATTAATTGGACATTTAAACTTTTTTTTAAATATTGTAGACTTCTGGTGCTTCGTAATTAGTGCTCATTAAACTACATAAATAATATATTGACCCCAATGTCTCTTCATTTGCTCTCGGGCTTGGTATTTGATCCAAAATCTAGATCTAGGTTTAAGCAATTAATTTTTTTTAATAAAATACAGTTAATTTTAGTCAATATTAATATTTAAAAGATAGATTAACTGATTTTGTAGAGGGATGTCACGGATACTATTTGAGTAGCAATAAATGACAACAATAATGCTATAATCGATGATCCAAGAACAAAAAAGAAAGCATTAAATGACAGTAAATAATAATAAATAGTATTTATGTAAATAAATGCATTTGAATCACCCGAAAATGGTGAGATTCGTTGATATTCCTTCTGACAAGGACATATGATGATAAGCCTTTGAATATTCGGATCCTCCTTGGATCGTGGGAGAAAAGATAGATAAAGATCTGAAGAAAAGGTGTATTTTGTATGTCAATGATAAAGTAAGAATCTTTAGAGAATGTCAATGTATTATTCTTTTACAATGAGTGTCCAATCCCCTCTTTAACTACATATCATTCTATTTATAAGGGTACATGAGCCACAAAATTCTAAATAGTATAACTGGGGAAGGATATTCGCTGGAATATTCTCTATAGGGCCTTATTTTTAAAAATAGTCGTTACTGCTTCTCTGATGAGAATGCTCGTCCTCGTCTTCGTCCTCTGTTGAGTCATCTCGACCTCGTGACGTCGACCTAGATTACTGAATCGATAGCACATGGTGACATGCGAAGGCTTTATTAATGTCGACTAGGCCCATGTTTAATTGTGATAATTTTTAGCTCATACCATTAATCCCTCCGCTTGTTGAGGTCGTCCTCGTAGGGGAGTTCACTAAGCGGATATCAGCGGTCGTGGTCGTCGTGGCAAACAGGCGGCGTGGCTTTCCATGGACCGCATATTTCAAACTCCTAATTTTCATGGGTGACTTGCTGGAACCATCTGATCCAAGAAAAGAAGTGACGTCACAACGTCACTCGTTATGATGACGCCTATTCCCGAAGTGTTGCCTCGATTCACATGCAGCTTTTGATTGGCTCTGCGTTTTGATTCTTGTGTCAATCATGATGAACCATTTCGGGTTCGGTGCCTTCATCTCTATAAATGTGCTTATTTTACTAGAACCCAAAGTTTACAAACTTTGGACTCTCTTTCGAATTTCCCTCCCTTGCTTTGTACCATTTTTTCATATATCCAGTTTCACTTTCTTCACTTTCTTCGTACACCATAACCATGTCTAACACTCTTTCTGCTATGAATGATGATAACAACCCCATCCCTTTGGCTGTTGTATTTCTTGTTCACGGGGAATATGCCGTCGCTGCCGTTGAGGATGAAGCTCTTCCTTCAATAGAGGAGATCATCCCTCGTAACCCCGATGATAGATCCAATTTTTAATAGCCGCCAGATGTGATGACCGGAAAATTTCAATCGTCGATGACGTCTAGGCGCTTGGCTGAATTCAAATCCAAGTTTGGCCTTGCTAACCTGTAGAATTAATCCCCGTTGGTGATGATGAAGTGCACGTTCACCGTCCTGAGTATTGCGCTCTCAATGCCTACCCGTTCGCCATCGGCTACTCATTTTCCCTCCTCTCGTTGGTGGAGAGGTTTTGCCGCCATTACAATATTTTCTCAGCTCAGCTCGCTCCCTATGCTTACAAGGTCAACAAGATGCTATCAAAGTTCGCCGAACTTGTCGGGGTCGAGGTCACGGTGCGACACTTGATGCATCTGTTCGCGCCTAGCTTCTATAGAGGGATGATGTTGAACCTTCGACATCGTCGAGGAAAACATTTGGCGGTGAATATAGATGATAAAGGTAGTTATTAGTTCTGGCTTGACTACTTCTTTGTCAAGACTGAGGCCGTGGTGGCTAATGTTAATGGTTTCCCCGAGTCTTGGAACCATACACGTAAGTGTTCGTGTTTTTTGCTTTTACTCATTTAAGTACTTTGTTCGTTCCAAGTTGGCAGAGTAATCCTCCTTTTCCTACAACCACTAGTCCTCCTCCTCTTCTTTTGATGGCACGTCTTGCTGACTGGGTTAAGTAGGTTCTCCCCTAAACCGTGGGGATTCGTAACTGCCTGAGCTTCTTTCAGAAGTTCAAGCCGGCCCTCCCCTAAACCTTGGGGATTCGTAACTGGCCGAGCTTCTTTCAGAAGTTCAAGCCGGCCCTCCCCTCGACATGTAATCTCCTTTTTCTGGTTGTTAGCATATTCGTACTGGCTTGTGCCGTTGCACTCAATTCTTACGCTTTTTTCTAGGTTCATTCAAGGGATCTACAAGAAGGAACAAGGCTCCTGTGTCCTTGTTCAAGAGGAGAAGGGTCGCTATGCCTTACACCTCCACCCCTGTCTCAGCTGATGCGCCCGTGCCTCCCTTATTGAGGTTTCTCCACATGAGTGGGACCTAAGTCCCCACAAAATGAAGGTTGTGGACGTAGAAGAGGGATTTCCCTTGACCGTCGATTCCGCAGAGGACAAATTCATGATTTAGGGGATGCCAACGATACACATTGGGGATGATGTTGGAGCGACCTCTGAGGCCCCACAACTAGAAGAGGCTAATGAGGGTGTGCTTTCACGTCCCGGGAGGAGAAGGTTATGGAGGGGGACGCCTGGTGGAATTTCCGTGCCTATAGGGAAAGGGGATGCCTCTTCTTCCAGGTCGGCAGCAGATGCTTCTCCGACCGACGAGGATAAAGGCAAGAACATTATTGATGAAGATAATGAGTCGGGTTCCGACATGGACCCTGATGATCTTATGATGATTTATGAGGGGCTCACTGATATCGAGGTGAGGATGGAGGGAGGTTCAAGGACCATCAAGATTACAATGGATCAAGATTTGATGAGAAATACCGAGGAGGTGGTTCCCTCTATCGGTCTTCTTTGTTCCGACGCCGAGCGCGTGACTCTCAAGAATTTGGCCAATAGTACTTTGTCGAAGAACATTTTAGGCCTCACTCTCAGGGTAAGTGTGGTTGTTCTTCATCCTTTTTCCTTTGCCTTAACTATTTTCTAAGTTTTAACTTTCACCTTTCTTTGATTTGCAAACTGTCATTCTGGAAATTAAGAGTGCTTGGAGGGAGAAGAGACGGAAAGACATTTATGTGAATTTAAAGGGTAAGTATGGGGAGTAGCATGGGAAGTACCAGGACGTTCAGAGGCAGCTTCGCGAGGAGGGAGACGCGACGGCCTTGAGTGAATAGCTAAAAAAGAAAGACGAGGAGATGATGGCATCTGTGAAGAGATTCAGCGTTCTCGAGGGAGCGTTGAGGAGAAAGGAAGAGGAGCTCGAGCTGAATAAGGGCGTGGAGGCCTAATGCAACAACCTTCAGAATCAACTAGCTCAACTGCGAAGCCAGAAGGACGGATGCTAGCTCGAAATTGACACTCTCAGAGGGAAAGTCACTGAGAAGCAGCGGATGCTCGATGAGGCGGAGTACTCTCGATCGGAGGATCGAAAGGAGAAGGCGGTTTGGAGTTGGCAAACGGGGCTCTCCGTTCTGAGATGGACAATATTCTATCTGTGGCCAAAGCTAAGGAGACCAGGCTCAAGGATAGAACTGGGGAGCTGGGTGAGGAGAACTCCGAGTTGCTTGATTGAGTTGCAGTTGTTGAGGCCGAGAATGCCCAACTTCTTGCAAGGCGCTCTACGTCTAATGCCTATGAGTATCCTAATATTCCTCGAGAGTAGTACGAGGAGTGGATCCACGCTGAAGCCCGGCTAGACGTGATCTGTAATTTGAATAAGGCATGCTCTATTTTTGAGACAACCCTCAAGGAGGATTGAGTTAAAGATCGTGAGATTTGGCTTGCCTGTAACTATGATCCCGCCATGCATCAGCCTGATTTCTAGGAGGATGAGGAAGAGGATGTGGACTGGCTTGCGGATAGTGCTTGGTATGACTCCGCTTACGGCCGAGACGAGGATGGAGAGGACGTCGGAGGCTGGGGTGGTGATGGCCACTAGTTTTTCTTTAACTTATTGTATATTTTGTTGGCGTCCTCAAGCGCCTTTGTAAAGACTCTTTATCTAAATATCAAAGTTGGTTCTTGTTTTATACCCACCTTTCTTATATTTGTTTCTGTTCTTGTTTTTTTACTTTTATACTCATGTGTTTTGCTTTTGTACTTCCTTTCTTCATTTTCATCTTCTAAGTTGCGATAGCCGTGGTGTTGAGTGGCCATGGGTCGTATCGTCCTTTGTTCGAGTAATTTGAATATACTTTTAAGTTAAATCGTGGTCGAGGGCCGACAAGTATTGTTTGAGCTGGTTGGATCATACCATTAAGTGAGTCGTGGCCGAGGGTCGATAGGTGTTGTTTGAGCTGGTCAAACGTATCTTTAAGTTCATCGTGGCTGATGGCCGATAAGTGTTGTTCGAACTGGTCGAACGTTCTTTTAAGTGTGCCGTGGCCAAGGGCCGATAAGTGTTGTTCGAGCTCGTCAAACGTACCTTTAAGTTAGAGTTGTAGCCGTGGGTTAAATAAAATTCGTCCAGGCCGTTTGAACTTACCTTTGATTAGGTAGTGGCTAAGGTCCAATAGGAGTTGTTCAAGCTGGCAGAACTTTCCTTTTACTAGTTCATGGCCGAGGGTCGATAGGTGTTGTTCGAGATTGGTCAAACGTACCTTTCATTAAGTTAGGGCCGAGGGCCAATCTGTGTTGTTCGAGTTGGCCGAACGTACCTTTTGGAGAGCAGTTTTGATTAGACGTACTTCTTTATTATTTCAACATATCTGTTTCAATTACATCATTTCTCCCTTGGGCAACTATTGGAGAAAATTTGCAATTTTTGGGTGTTGGCTGGTGTCCTAGTCGTAGTATATCTAGTCCCTTCATTGTATGGGAGATTCTTGAGGAGTCGGGCAATGAAAAAAATAAGTCCAACTTGAAATACGCCGCTCGTCGCCTCGTTTAAAACCTCCTTGAGAAAACCCTATTGGGACAAAACTCAAGTGAGGGAAAAAAGAGTACGACTTACAGTGTATTTCTTGTTATTTTTAGAAGTTGAAGTATTTGAGATGGCTATATTCCAATTGTTTGGTAGGAGCTTCCCTTCCATAGTTTCCAATTGGAATGAACCCTTGTTTGCTTTGCCTATGATTTTGTATTGTCCGTCCCAGTTAGTTCCAACTTGCCTTCTCGTGGGTCCATATTTGCTTGAGTTTTGGCTTTTAGCACATAGTCCTCGACCTTGAGCAGTCGGACCTTTGTCATTTTGTTGTAGTAGCATTCTACTTGCTATTTTTTTGCGACCATCCTTATGTAAGCCATATTTCGTCGCTCCTCTACCTAGCCAAGGTCTTGTCTCTTGTTCTCATCATTGTCGGTGCCGATTTCATGGGAGTACCTCAGACTATGTTTTCCCACTGGTATTATTGCCTCCATTACATAGACCAAAGAATAAGGTATCTCTCCCGTGCTCGTCTTTGGAGTTGTCCTGTGTGACCATAATACTTCTGAGAGTATTTCCGGATACAATCACTTGGCGTCTTTGAATTTTTTCTTCATGATGTTTAAGATAGATTTGTTGGAGGATTCTGCTTGCTCGTTGCCGGCTCAGTGATAAGGAGTTAAAAGTATCCTTCTAACATGCCATTTTTCGAAGAACTCAGTGGTTTTTATTCCCGTGAACTAGGCCCTGCTGTCATAACTTATCTCATTAGGCAGGCCGAATTGGCAGATGAATTTTTTCCATATGAAGGCGATTACCTCTTGCTCACGAACATGGGCGAATGCTCTTGCTTCCACCTACTTAGAGAAATAGACAGTTAAAACAAAGGAATTTTACATTACCTCATCCTAGTGGAAGCAGTCCCACGATGTCCATTCTATTTAATGAAAGGCCACAGAGAAGTGACGTAGTGGAGGTGCTCGCTTGCTTGGTGAATTATTGGGGCGTATTTTTGACGTTGCTCTCATTTCTTCACAAATTCTAGAGCGTCTTGTTTCTTGGTGGGACAATAATACCGGGGCCGTATGAAGCACCTGACAAGTGCTCAGTCACCAGAGTGATTGCCACAATGACCTTCGTGGATTTCCTCGAGGATGTGTTGGGTTTGGTTCAGCCCTAAGCATTTTGCCAAGGGGTTTCCGTACGTTCTCTTGTACAAGTCATTGTGAAGGAGACAATACTTGTTAGCCCGCATCCTCAGCTTTTTGGCTTCTTTTTTGTCGTTTAGGAAGGTGCTGTCCTATAAATAGTTTATAATATAATTGCTCTAGTCCCACATTAAATTTATAGATTTTACCTTGATGTGGTCCAATGCTGATCTGAGGAGATGAACTACAACACTTTTATCCCCTGGAGTTATAATTTCGGTGGCGACGACGAACTTGGCGAGGCCATCTGCTTCGACATTCTAATTTCATGGAATTTGGTCAAGATGGCATTTATCGAAATTGGTTAGTAATATGCAGATCTCAGTTTGATACTTCTGCAACCTCTGCTCTTTGATTTGGAAAGTCCCAGTAACTTGGTTGACTACGAGTTGAGTATCACAACGAAGCTTCAATCGCTTCTCCCCGTACTTGAGTGCCAGTGTGAATCCTGCAATTACGACCCAATACTCGGCCTCGTTATTAGTCATATCTGGGCATCTTATGGATTGACGGATTATCTTATCGGTGGGAACCTCGAGCACGAGCCCCAGTCCAAACCCGCATACATTGGAGGCGCCATTGGTGTGTAAGACCCAAAGATCATGGTCCATTTGGCTAGCCTCCCCGACAGCTAGGGCCCTATTGTCATAGCTTATCTCGTAGTCCTTGTACACACTCGGGCGTCCACTCGAGGCCGTTATCCTTTTTGAGTACGTTGAAAAACCTGTGACGCCTGTCAGACAACCACGAGATGAATTTGGATAGGGAGGCAATTCGACCAGTCAGTTCTAGATTTGCTTCTTAGTGGTCAATTGTTCTGGTATCCTGTCGATGGCCTTAATTTGATATAGGTTTACCTCAATCCCTCGTTGTGATGCCAAAAAGCCTAAAACTTTTCCTGAGGCTATGCCAAACGCGCATTCTCGGGGTTTAGTTTCATTCCATGCTTTCTAAGTATACCGAAATCTTCCTTTAGGTGGTCGATATGATCCTCTACCTTCGCGGACTTGACCAACATGACATCGATATACACCTCCATGGTTTTGTTGAGTTGGTCTTTGAATATTTGTTTGACCAACCTTTGATAGGTAGCCCATGCGTTCTTCAATCCAAATGGCATGACCTTATAACAATACGTTTCCCTATGGGTGATGAATGCAGTTTTCTCTTGGTCTTTTTCCTCCATGAGTATTTGGTATTAACTTGGGTAAGCATCCAAAAAACTTAACAGCTTGCCGTTGCGTCAATGAGTTGGTGGATGTGTGGTATCGGGAATGAATCTTTTGGGAATGCTTTGTTTAGGTCTGTGAAGTCTATGCACATCCTCCATTTCCCATTTTTATTTTTGACCATCACTATATTGGCAATCCATTTGGGGTACTTCGCCTCCCTAATGGAGCCGTATGCCAATAACTTCTCTACTTCCTCGTGGATGGACTTATTGATGGTAGGGTTGAACTTTCATCGGACCAGCCTTATCGGGGAGTAGAAGGGGTTGACATTTAGTTTGTGTGATGCGTGGCATATCTACATGACTGAAGGCAAACAAATTTGTGTTAATTATTAAAAATTGACTAAATTTACCTGGTTCTCGGAGTTTGCAGTCGATATAGGCCTTTTTTCTGAGGTCGTTATGATCTAGCTGGATGGGGTCGAGGTCTTCTATGGTTGATTATGCGGCTTTGACCATCTCCAGGTCCATAACATCTTATTTGGTTTCGAATTGTGGTGACCTTAACCCTGCTGATTTCTATGCCTCTTTTTCCTTATCTTTCTTTTGTTGAGTTGTCTTGTCCATGGAGTTTCGGTAGTATTCTTGAAATGTACATTGTTCCGTTTGTATGCTGAATATTCCCCAAGGTGTTGGGAATTTTATAACTTGGTATAAGCTAGAGGGGACAACTCCCATAGGGTGTATCCATGGTTGTCCGACGATGGCGTTGTATGCAGTGTCCTAGTCCATGATATGAAATGTCATCTCTAGAGTCATTTCCCCAGCAAGAACAGGGAGTGTGATTTCTCCCGAAGTATGTTCAATTGCATTGTTAAAACTGGTTAGTGTAGTGCAAGGTGACACTATCTTATCCTCGAGTCTCATATGTGCGAGAACTCGGGGATGGATGATGCACGCCCCACATTCGTCATCTACCATAATTCTCTTGACATCAATATCTAAAATTCGTAAAGTAATAACAAGTGCATTGTTATGAGGGAGACTCAAACCGTCAGAATCTGACTCATCGAAGAGGATACTTTCTTCGAGTCCGTCATACCGTTCGTGAGTGATCAATCTTTTGAGTTTGTGAGTGGTGGTGAATTTGATGCTTTTGATAAAGGCGTCGTCACTACCGCAAATAATCACATTGATAGACTACGAGCTGGTGAAGGTGGCTTTGGTGGGACTAGACGTTCCCGACCCCTTGCTAAGGTGCTCTTGCCTTTGTTCCTAAGTATTTCTTTGAGGTGCCCTTGGTGCAATAAGTTTTCCACATCTAGTCTTAGGGCGATGCAATCTTTTGTTTTGTCTCCACGTTCTTGGTGGAACTCGTAGATGGCATTGGATTTCCTTGTGTTTGGGTCCGATCTTATCTTCGGCGACCATTTGACCTTTGCTTTGAGCTTCTCGAGAGCGTAGACCACTTCCCTAGCTGACATGCCATGAGCAGATAACAAGGGGGCATACCTTGATCGTTCCATTGAGTGCTTGATCTCGGCCTAGACGGGCTGTCTTCATAACGAAAGGAGGGAACGAGTGTCTTGACATAGGGCTAGTGTCGTTCCCCGCCTGGCCGCGGTCTAGGTGTTCTCTCCTCGTATTTCCCCTATAAACTTTCCTAGGCTCGGATTGTACCGAGATGAGTCACCGATTTGGTCCATTGAGATCGTCATCGTCTGCTCTGACCTGGGCACAATAGGCATTATGGATTTCATCTTAAGTGGTCGGTGGATACTTCATTAACTGACTCGGTAGCTTTCTGGTCGCCTTCGAATCCTCTCTGCTCATCCCATTCTGAAAAACTGCAATGACCATCCCTTCGAAAACATTTGGTAAGGTCATCCTCATCATGTTGAATCAGGCGAGGAAGTCCCTCAATCCCTCTCCTGGTGATTGCTTGATCGCGAAGATGCCGTTTACTCTTGTTTTAGCTTTCTTGGCCCCGACATGCGCTGTCACAAAATTTTCGGCCATCTCTTCGAACATTTCTATGGAATGAGTTAGTAACTGTGCATACCATGTTAAAGCCCCTCCAGTGAGGGTTTCACCATATTTTTTCATCAAGATATAGGACACTTGAATTTTTGTGAGGTCGTTGCCTTTCACAGTGGTAAAGTAGTGAGTCACATGATCTTCAGGGTCGGTCATCCCATTGTAGATTCTGAGATACGGGGGCATCTTGAAGGTATTTGGTATTTTGTGTGGAGCTGCTTCCTCACTATACGACTGTTCTACAAACTTGTCAGCATCCCTTGTTGGCAACAATTTGGGGGCGCTTAGTATTTTTTTCTACTTGTTCTTGGTGCTCTCTTATTTGTTCTTTGAGTGCCTTGTTCTCGTTTTCCATTTCTTCCATTCTTTTCAGTACGGTGGCGAGGACGCTATAACCTGCATTGTCAGTAATCATGTGAGTGTTACCTGGGGTAGGAGGGTTTAGTTGGCCGCTTTGTCCGTTTCTATGCTGTACTGTGTGGGCTCTTGTAGTTTCTGCGGTCATTCTTGGGGCTTGTTTGTTGATCATGCTGACTAGAGTGTCAGTTAGCCATGCTTCGAGGAGGTTATTCGTAGCGGGTGGTGCCTCTTCTTCCGTGGACGTAGAGGCTCTTTTCCTATTTGGTTTTGTTGCGCTGCATAAAGAGGAGGGAGACCTCTCTCATTTGGGAGAGGCCAAGAGTGTCACTTCCCTGCCTTGGGTGTCATAGCCTCCGTTGATGGCATTCATGAGCTTAATGGAAACATTATCTGTTGCCCTCGTTTTGTTTCCTTGGTTACCTATCATGGAATTTTTTGTACGCACAGAGAGGAGTGATAAACTTTGTGGTTTGTTAGATTAACAAGTCACGCGAGTTATAGATCTAATGGATACTAAAAGATTGGCTGAGAAAATCCCCACTGATGGCGCCAAACTGTTTGACCCAAAATTTAGATCTAGGTTTAAACAATTAGATCTCTAATAAAATTGAGTTAATCTTAGCTAATATTAATATCCAAAAGATAGATTAACCGATTTTGTAGTGGGATGTCACATATATTATTTGAGTAGCAATAGATAGCGACAATAAATGCATATGAATCACCTGTAAAGGGCGAGATTCTTTGTTTTTCCTTCTGACAAGGATATATGATGATAAGACTTTGAATATTCGGATCCTCCTTGGATCGTGGGAGAAAAGATAGGTAAAGATCTGAAGAAAAGGTGTATTTTGTATGTCAATGATAAAGTAAGAATCTTTAGAGAATGTCAATATATTTTATTTTACAATGAGTGTCCAATCCCTCTTTAACTACATATCATTCTATTTATAAGGATACATGAACCCTAAATAGTTCGGCCGGGGAAGGATATTCAGTGGAATATCTTCTGGAGGGGATTATTTCTAAAACTAGCATGTACTGCTTCTCTAATGAGAATGGTCGTCCTCTGTTGAGTCATCCCGACATCGTGACGTCGACCTAGATTGAATCGATAGCACATGGTGACCTGCAGAGGCTTTCTTTATGTCGACTAGGCCCACATCTAATTGTGATAATGTTTAGCCCATACACTTAGCTTATTTGAATTTGTGTAACTGCTCAAGTGTACTTATTTCTAGAACAATTTGGTATAACAATTAAAATATTCAATTGCATTTAGTATATATTGAATTATAAAATGCAATTGTTCAAGTTCTCCATATTTCTTATAGCAGCGAATAGAATGTTAGTTAATGTTGAAGGCATATAAATTTTTTTAAAATTAAATTCATAAAATAATTTGGATTATATTTTAAATTCAAGATATATTGGTCCAAATAAATATTATGGGCTAATATAATTGGATTAATTATATAAATATAATATACATGGATTAAATAAATAAGTCTTAATCCATTGGGCTAATCCATTTAGTTGGGCTACAAATGATGAGCCCACTTCATTAGGCCCAATATGCCATCTTCCTAGAGGCCCAGTGCCACGTGTCAAATGACGTGGAATGCCAAGTCAAATAAAAGAGCCAATAGGATCATGCCACGTGTCAAAATGACACAGTATGACAAGTCACATTAGAAGACCAATGAAATTGCGCCACGTGTGCAAGTGACATGTTCTGGTCAATCAAATGCGGCCATGTCACACTTCAATTTGATTGGTCGGAAAGAGTTTGTTCTTATCACAACTCCTACCTTCCACAACTATAGATAAGGGTCTTCATAACTCAGAAAAGGGACCAGAAATTATAACAAGAAGCAAGAGAGAGCTCGCGGATCAAACGCCGCAAATTTCTCTACAAGTTTCAAGTTCAAGAAATAAAGTTCAAACTCAAGAACGAAGAACAAATCAAGGTTTAAGGAGTGCGAATTCAAATCAAAGTTCGTGCTAGTTGAATTCAAGTTCATCGTTCGTGACAACAAATATAGATTCAAGATCAAACTCAAAGGCCCTTGAATTTATTTACTATTGGAAAGAAGAATCAGAGGATTCATAGAGACTGTAACACTCAAATATTCGAAATTAAATACTACGACTGTTGCGATATTTTTCGGTCTTGATTTTATTTTCTCGACCCAAATGTATTGTCTACAAATTCTGGCACGCCCTGTGGGACAATCTCTACCTCTCATCTCAACTTTTCAATCACCAAAGTTCAAGAACAACGAAATGGCTTCCAAGAAAATCAACTCCATTTCAACTTCCGCCAAGGCTGCTAATTCCAGGTTCTATGCTGATGTGGAAAACATACTCGAAGTTACCTTTGGAAGCTTTGGACCAGTTACGAGGAGAAAAGCACGCTCGTTAGGACAACAAGCACCCCAAGTGCCGTCCGTATCCACCCCTATTTTCGGATCTTCATCCTAAAAAGGATCAAGATCTTCCACAAATGCACCCGAAGGAGGAAGCGATGTTGCTGAAAAGATCAAGAAAACTCTTGCTCTACTTGACCTCTCCGGATCCAAGCACTCTGCTGTGAAGGAAGATGATGACGCTTCAAGTGATGGATCCTCCCCACTTACACCACATAGCATGAGCCAATCAAGGATCAATCTGTGTGAAAATCCATGCTACTCTCCATCGTCCATGACAATCATGCAAGACATGGTAACAAACACTTCATCTGTGGAGGAGCAGTTGGCAAACTTGACGGAAGCAATCGCTGGCTTGACCAAGTGCATGCAAAATCAAGATGCTAGAATCGACAAGCTAACAGATAGGGTGGGAATCTTGATGGAAGAAAAATCCACCCTTGCACCTGGCAAACTCCCAGAATTCCAAGAGATTGATGCTCCCCCACGACAAGTTGCATCCACTAAGGAAATTCCAGTCTCTTCGGAAGGGATGATTCCAATCAATCAACTAAAGGAGTTTATTGAAGGGACTATGAAAAAAAAAATGAAGTTTCTTGTAAGTCCTCCTTTACCTATGCAAAGCCGTACACTTCAAGGATCGATATGTTGAAGATGCCTGCTGGCTATCAACCTCCGAAATTTCAACAATTTGATAGCAAAGGCAATCCAAAGCAACATGTGGCGCACTTTGTTGAGACATGCAACAATGCTGGGACTTATGGTGATTACCTTCTCAAACAGTTTGTCCGCTCATTAAAAGGAAATGCTTTTTATTGGTACACGAACCTCGAGGCTGGATCTGTTGATAGCTGGGATCAACTAGAGCAAGAATTCCTCAATCGCTTTTATAGCACGAGACGTACTGTGAGTATGATAGAACTCACAAGTACTCGTCAACGGAAGAGTGTAAAGTTATCGACTTTATCAATCATTGGAGGAATGCAAGACTCAACTGTAAAGACTTGCTTAGTGAAGCCTCTGGCATAGAGATGTGCATCCAAGGTATGCATTGGGTGTTGCGCTACATCTTGCACGGTATCAAGCCTGGCACATTTGAAGAACTTTCAACTCGTGCCCATGACATGGAATTGAGCATTTCCTCTGCTAGGAACGAAATGCTGCCCATCTATGAACCTCGCAAAGGGAACGACAAGCAAGAAGTCAGAAAATGGAGCAAGTTTGTACCGAGATCTGAAAATAAAGAAGCTACGAATATCAACACATCGCCTGTGAAGTTCACGACGAAAGTGAGAAAGAATNTCTTCAAGAACAAAGTTATGGACTTGGCTCGTAAAAAGAAGATCGTGCTTGAAGATGAGAAAGCAAGCGCAAACCAAGTCTCTATCATATTTGTCTCATTCAATCCAGACGAATTATGTAGTTCCAAAGAAAGTAAAGATGAAGGATTACCGGAGAACTACAAGGTTGAAGACGGTCAATTTGAGGATGATGAAGGTTGGACGCTGGTGACTCGTCGTAGGCGCCACAAAAGGGGCCTACGAAAAGGATCAATGGAACAACCAACGAGGAAGATAATGGTGAAAAGACCTAGGAGATGGAACCCAGTTAAGCACGTAAAGAAAGCGAAAGTGGAGGTGAACCACCCTCAAAAGCCACGACATCAGTGACCTTGGAGGAGTTTTTACCAAGTTGGTTCTGCACGAAGATTTCCCATGAGGGTATTGATGTATCTTGTTGCCATACTGACGAAGGGAAAGAAAGGAGTGATGACCTACCGTTGGCACCATCTTCGGAAAAGCTCATCGACTCCACTACTCAAGAATTTGATGCTTGTGAGGAAAAAGTCACATTCACAAGTGACGATCTTCTGCTAGGTGACACTCCTCATAACCGCCCATTGTACCTGGTTGGCTATATGCGTGATGAAAGGGTAAACCGAATTTTCGTTGATGGAGGATCCTCAGTGAACATTTTTCCAATTCACACTGTGAAACAACTTGGTATTCCCATGAACGAACTCTCAGAAAGTCGTGTGATGATCCAAGGATTCAACCAAGGAGGGAAAAGAGCCATAGGCGCGATCAGGCTGGGAATCACGATTGAAGATATGCAATCAAGTGCATGGCTGCATGTGATAGATGCGAAGACTTCATACAATGTCTTGCTTGGAAGGCCTTGGATACATGAGAATAAAGTAGTTCTGTCTACCTACCATCAATGTTAAAATACTACGAGGGTGAAGTCGAGAAGACGATAATTGCCGATGATGCGCCATTCACTGAGGCAGAGTCACACTTCGCTGATGCAAAGTTCTACTTGAAAAACCACATTGTGAAGGAGCTAAAAGTTGATGATGACATAAAAAGCAAGAATGACGAGCCCATAAGAACTGAGGTAACTATCGGTAAAGCCAAAGTTGTTACTGAGGAGGTACAACCCAACGTGAATAAATCTCATAGAGGGGATATTGCATCTTATGGCAAGAAAGTAAGTCCTAAGCTCCAATATGTCCATAAAAGGAAGAAAGACGAGGGCGGATCATCTAATCTCCAAACCAACACACTAAAAGGGAATTCTTCCGGTGAAACGAATTGAGGCAGTAAAGTTTTCCTCGAAGCCGCTTGTAGGGTTTGTAGCTCAAAATCGTTTGCAAAATGTGGCACTCCCTACAAAGCGAACAAATGAAGGCTTTGATCCTAACACTTACAAGCTATTTGCGAAAGCTGGATACAATCCCGATGAGCCGTCAAAGTTAGGGAAGCTCCCATCAGAAGATGCAACGAGGCAACCACGCGAAGGTTTGGGATACAAGCAACTGTCACCAGTGCACATCTCCATCAGAAGGGCGAGTAGCAATCACATCACTGTAGAAAATGAATCTGCGACTTCTAACAGGCCTTCTATTTTTGACAGACTTGGAAAATCAACTGTGAGGACTTCTGTATTTGAGAGATTGGGTCCATTAAATAAGGTGAATAAGTTCCAGAGAAATTATCAAAATACAAGAACACTCGCTTTTACCAAAATTTAGAGGGTCTCTAAAGATTTCCAAAGTTTGGTTCCTTCTAGAATGAGGCGACAGACAGAAGTCATGGTTTCGTGTGATGAAGTACTGAGGGTGAATCCATACACTGTGGTATACACTAAAGAAAGTGATGAAGACGAAGAAAGTGTGGGTTCTTCGTATCATGTTATTGCACAAAGCGATCATGGTGTTTTATCTCTAATAGAGGATGATGAGAAATTGGACGATGTTTCATCGTGTTATCACATATCCTTCAATGATGGGGACCCTCAAGAAAATGAAGATGCGAAAGATGCTCCCCTGAAACTTGAAGAAGGGGTGAAAGCAATTGTTGATGCTTTAAAAGAAGTTAACCTTGGCACCGATGAAGAACCAAGACCCACCTACCTAAGTGCTTTACTAGAAGGAGTTTAGGGATGTATATGCTTGGAGTTACAAAGAAATGCCTGGCTTGGACCCTAAAGTGGCAGTCCATCACCTTGCGGTCAAGAATGGCGCTCGTCCTGTTAAGCAAAGGCGCTTTAGGCCGGAGTTGGTTCTCCTGATTGAAACCGAAGTTAACAAACTCATTGAAGCGGGATTTATTCGGGAGGTTAAATACCCAACATGGGTTTCAAGTATTGTTCCTGTAAGGAAGAATAATTGCCAGATTCAAGTATGTGTTGACTTCAGGTATCTCAACAATGCGTGTCCCAAAGACGAATTCCCGCTTCCTATTCCAGAGCGATGATCGATGCCACTACTGGTTACGAAGCAATGTCTTTCATGGATGATTCGTCGGGCTATAACCAAATCCGCATGGCACCAAAATATGAAGAGCTTACTGCATTCCGCACCCTCAAGGGTATTTATTGCTACAAGGTGATGCTTTTTGGCTTGAAGAACGCTGGTGCTACGTACCAAAGGGATATGCAGAATATTTTCGACCATCTTCTCCACAAGAATGTCGAATGCTATGTTGACGACTTGGTGGTAAAATCAAGAAAGAAGGGCGACCACTTGAAAGACTTGAGAATGGTATTTGAGTTGCTCCGGAGGTACCAACTTAGGATGAACCCATTGAAATGTGCCTTTGGAGTTACTTCTGGAAAGTTCCTTGGTTTCATTCTCCGACATCGAGGATCGAAATTGATCAAGCCAAAGTGGATGCTATTTTGAAAATGCCCGAGCCTCGGGATATTCATGAATTGAAAAGTCTGCAAGGAAAGCTATCATACCTTAGGAGATTCATCTCGAACCTAGCTGGAAGGTGCTAACCATTTAGTCGCCTCATGAAGAAAGGCTTTCCTTTCAAGTGGGACCAAGCTTCTAGCAACACTTTCGGAAGTATCAAAGCCTACTTGATGAAGCCTCTAGTTTTAGCAGCTCCTATACCTAGAAATCCATTGATACTATACATTGCAGCGCAAGAAAGGTCTGTTGGAGCATTGTTGGACCAAGAAAATAGTGAGGGGAAAGAAACTCCCTTTACTACTTGAGTAGGATGATGACACCAAATGAGCTGAATTATTCACCAATTGAAAAGTTGTGTTTGGCGCTAGTCTTCTCAATTCAAAAGTTGAAGCACTACTTTCAAGCTCATGTTGTCCGTCTTGTTTCCAAAGCAAATCCCATCAAGTTCGTGATGTCAAAACCTGTTCTTAGTGATATACTAGCGAGATGGTATCTCCAATTTCAACAATTCAAGATCTTTTACATCCCTCAAAAGGCTTCAAAAGGACAAGCATTGGCAGACTTCTTGGCAGATCATCCGATACCTGATGACTGGGAGCTAATTGAAAAACTACCTGATGAGGACGCAATGGTCGTTGAAGTTCAACCTCCATGGAAGATGTACATTGATGGTGCTGCACATTGCGGAGGAGCTGGTGCTGGCGTAGTATTTGTCACTTCCCAAGGTGAAGTCTTGCCCTACTCCTTCACCTTGACACAACTCTGTTCCAACAATGTTGCTGAGTATGAAGCATTAATACTTGGGCTTGAAATGGTCGTTAATATGAAGGAATTGCAGTTGCAAGTCTTTGGTGACTCCCAGTTAGTGGTCAATCAACTTTTGGGTAGTTACGAGGTTAAGAATCCTAAACTACGCCCATATCATGAGTACGCTAAAAAGTTAATAAGGTGGCTCGATGATGTGACTATTCAGCATGTGCCAAGGAAAGAAAATAAGAAGGCTGATGCTTTAGCTGCCTTAGCTTCATCGTTAACCCTGCCTTATTAAGCGCAAGTTCTGTCTGCCNAGGTCATTCGAGGGAGTACTCTTGCGATGCTTAGGGGAAGAAGAAGCACTCCAAGCTTTGCAAGAGGCACATTCTGGGGTATGTGGGTCGCACCAGTCTGGACCAAAGCTCCACTTTCATATAAAAAGGATGGGTTATTATTGGCCAATGATGGTAAAAGACTTCTTGGACTACACTAGAAGATGCAAGGCTTGTCAATTCCATGCGAATTTTATTTATCAACCTCCTGAAGTCTTGCACCCGACTATTGCATCCTGGCCGTTTGACGCTTGGGGATTGGATGTTGTGGGACCACTGCCGAAGTCTTCTGGTGGGCACTTATACATCTTGGCTGCAACTGACTACTTCTCAAAATGGGCTGAAGTTGTTGCTCTTAAGGAGGTAAAGAAGGAAAATGTTGCAAGTTTCATCCGAGTAAACATAATCTATCGATTTAGAATTCCTCGTTACATAATAACAGATAATGGAAAGCCATTCGACAACAGGTTGATGAACAAGATTTGTGATCTCTTTGGCTTCAAGCAACGTAACTCTTCGATGTACAATGCTGCCGCCAATGGCCTAGCTGAGGCATTCAACAAAACTTTATGCAACCTGCTGAAGAAAGTCGTCTCCAAATCCAAACGAGATTGGAATGACCGTATGAAAGAAGCTCTATGGGCATATAGGGCGACTCACCGCATGCCAACACAAGCAACTCCGTATTCACTCGTTTATGGAGTCGAAGCCGTCTTTCCACTTGAGCGTCAAATACCTTCATTACGACTGGCTATTCAAGAAGGGATCACTGATGAAGAAAATGCTCGACTTCGATTAGTAGAGTTAGAGGCTCCTGATGAGAAGAGGTTGGAGGCCCAACAGAGTCTTGAATGCTATTAAGCTCGATTGTCTCGTGCCTTCAATAAAAGAGTTCGCCCGAGATCCTTTCAAGTAGGAGATCAAGTCCTTGCCATAAGAAGACCCATTATCACTTCCCATAAACCTATAGGGAAGTTCATTTCAAAATGGGATGGGCCATATGTCGTGCAAGAAGCTTATTCAAGTGAGGCTTACAAGCTGGTTGATGCAGATGGCATGAGAATCAGCCCTATCAATGGCAAGTTTTTGAAGAAGTATTATCTTTGAAGTTGCAACGCTCCTTAATGCATGAGCATAAACTGCATGTTACTCCTGGCCCGCATGAGTCTAAACTGTGTACGGCTCAAAAAAATAAAAATAAAAAATAAAAAAAAAGAAAAAAAAGAAAAGGGGTCCACTAGGTTGAAAACCTCGAAAGAGGCGGCCTAGACAAAAGTTAGGACATAAAAAAATAAAAAAATAAAAAAAATTCTACCCATTCTGAACTACGGTATGACTTGATCCTCTTCACCGAGGTACGTAGGCAGCTTAGAGTTTCATTCTGAGTTCAGTCGCATAAATTCAAAAGATACATAATCCCCCAATTATTGTCCAAATGAAGTACGATGGAATGTAATTCATTCAATCAGTATTTAAAAATCGAGCTGGGACACCATGCTTCTGTTAAACTTTGGATCCCATTTGATTTAAAGGGGGCAAGCCGCTATGCTAAATTAGTGTCTACAATAAAATGATTAATATCTTTTAAGGGGGATGCCAAGCATTTACATTGAAGTTTGGGGATTCGTTATTCCTTCATGTTTGCCACACCTTCAAGTTATTATGGTCTGCTTTCATGACATTTCAAATTCAGAGAGACCTGGACCCAAGATATTTGGTGAGAATGAAGCTCTTGAATTTTAATTTTTGACAATTAAAAAGGTCTTACAATCTCAAGGCTCCCACACCAAGATACAAAGATTTTGGTGAAGTCGCGCTAATTTGAAACTGTCGGCATATCAGGAACCAAAGTTGACTGATCAAATTCATGATTTCGACATTCCTACATCAAGATACAAATATTTTGGTGAAGCTGTGCAAAATCTGAAATCATCGACGTGGAAAAATTTGAAGTTAGCTTCAAAATAATATCTGGGACGATTCTCAACGTGTTAGATTCTGAATTTCTGATATGTCTTAGATTTTGAATTCTAGTTTCCATGAAATTAAACGGTTCATGATTTTGACATTCCTACATCAAGATACAAATATTTTGGTGAAGCTGTGCAAGTCTGAAATCGTCGACGTGATAGAATTTAAAGCTAGATTCAAAATAATATCTGGGATGATTCTCAAAGTATTTAATTCCGAATTTCGGATATGTCTTAGATTTTGAAGTTTAGTTTTTATGAAATTAAATGTTTCATAATTTTGACTTTTCTACACCAAGATATAAATTATTTGGTGAGACTGCGCAAATCTAAAATTTTCAACGTGGTGAAATCAAACAGTTCATTATTTGGACTCTCCCACGACAAGATAAGAATCTTTCATTACGATTACTAAAAGCTGAAAATTATGCGACCAAGATCAATGTCGGGAAATGTAAAGCAAAAGAGAAGCAATCTGATTTAAGATGAAATAAATATCCACTAGGTCAACCTAACATAATTATAAAAGGGGGAGATAATTCTAAAAGCCTAATCTAAGCACAACTTGTAGTTGGCCAAATCCTTGAGCATAGCTTCCAAGTACTTCTTCTTCTTCTCCAAATCGGCCAAGTCATCAGCAGTCAACAAGGCAGTGCAACATGCGTCATACTCCTTTCTAGTAGTTGAGGCTCCTAACTTGGCTTCTTCAACTTCTTTCTCAGCAACTTCTAAAAGGGCTTCTAAGTCCTTCTCTTTTTCACGGAGATTCTCTATCTTCTCTTTCACTGTAACTAGGGACTGGCGGATAGATGACACTTCTCTAACCTTTTCTTCTTCTTCAATCATGACATTTATGAGCTGTACCTCAACGTCTAATATTGCAGTCTCTTCAACCTTCTCAGATAAAGCTGACCGTGTCGTGTTATATGAAGCAGCAAGCTCAAAAAGGGACTCTAATAGGCTTCTCAAAGGGGAAATATCCACATCATCCCCATCCATTGCCTCAAGGATCACTTTAGTATTTTCTTCAAGCTCAGAGACATTGTCTGCAGTGCTGCCTTTCAGCCTATGCTGAATCGAAGTCCAAAGCTTCAAGATAGACTCCTTTCGAATATCCAAGACAACCTTCTTTCCATAAAAAACTGAAGCTGCAATTGTTGGTCGTTCACGCAAATCGGAACCAACTTTGCCCTAATTTCATCATGAGAAATAGAAGTTGCCTCTTGATCTGCCTTAGCTGTAGAAGATGATTTATGTGGGTTCGGTCCTGCTACAGAATCGCCACTATCTTGTGGCCTTACTCGTTGTAACGCTCCAACGTTGTTAGCCTGGAAAAAAAATGAATAAATAAATATAAGGACACTTTATCAAATTCATTCGGCCAAGGATAACAAAAAGAAAAAGTTTATATTTTCTTTTACCTTCTCGTTCTGAGCTGTTAGTGCTCTTGAAGGGCTATCAACGCTTTGGACCTCTACAACCCCTTCTGGGTTTGGCCTTTTCCTTTTCCAATATTGATCTCCTTTGCTACTATCACTCTCGTCTTGGGATAGGCACTTATTAGAGGCATTAACGACTACACCAAATGGAATAATACTTTTGTCAAGTGGCGTATGGATCTCTTCTCTTTGAACTTCTTTGTGTAGCATGGGTCCACTGCCTGCACACATCTCAACTACCTTAGACTGTAAAGAAGGAATCCTATCAATCACTAAGACATCCTCGATCCGGTCTTGAGTGATATTTGCGATTGGCTCAACAATATTCATCAAAAATTGTAAGTGGTCTTCAAGAAGGCTTCCATGCGCCCTTGCCCACCAAGATCTATAGTTAGACAATGTAAAATTCTTCATATTGGACCCAAAAGGAGGAAATACCACCCTCGACTTAGATCAAGTCAACACACAAATTCGTGCAAGTCTTAACCCTTCTTCTAATGAGGCCTCATGAAAATCTTGCTCCAAGCGACCAGGGGTGTCTTGATAAAACCAAATTGGCGGCTAAATCGATGAGGGGTGTAAGGTTCAATAATAAAGTTGAATCCGTCCCTCAAAGGAAGATAATTCGAGCGAATACTCATAAATAAATTTAACTCGAACTCATCTGTCTTACCATCGTCATAATAGCGGTATAGATCAGATCTGTGGGGCATTGTCGAAGTCCAAATGATATTTTCTCCGTTATGAATACGCTTACTTGCTTCCTCTTTCCCAAAATATCTAGAACATGCGGCCATGAGAGAAATAGCTGGCCTCTTTGCATATGGAAAATGAGTCTTAAAGTAATGGGCTAAGCAACCATACACTTAATGAGCTGGAAAGAAAGTTTGAGCAGGATCAAGCAACGAGCACTTTGAAATCTCGTTCAAACCCTTATATATTCTGGCTAAGACCGGGACTGTAAGGCTAACTCATCATTTACAAGCAAGATGACACGCGATCTTAAAGGTCCCAGGATGAATGAAGTCACCATCTTTTGAAGGAAGCCCAAAAATACACAACCAACAAGATAGAAAACCAGCCAAGTATGTTTCATCTTTCTTGATACCCATTACTCCTACCTTATAGAACAAATCTTCTTTTACAGTCGACTAATTTACTGCTTCCTCTAGGACCTCTGTAGGATTGTGTGTCGATTTCAAACTAGCAAACTTCTTTTCTTTCCTTAAAGGAGGCTGAGTATACTTCATTGTCTTTCTGCACCAGAACTCTACCCATTTTTTTGCAGAAACCTTTGGATCATTGCTACCTCCCTCTCGGAGCCGATGGAAGGCATCAAACAAATGTTCACAAGTCTGGGGAAGAAACCTTCTCCCCTTGTCGTACGTGCCTGTAAGCTCTTAAACATTTGGCACAATTTCCTCGTAAGGAGATCCTGCTATAGGCAAACCCCCGATCTTATACAAATCCCAAAGTGATATGGATAGTTCTCCAGCAGAGGTAAGCAATGTGTTGGTAACAGGGCACCATGCCTCACAGAAATCTTGCGTAATGTTCGTATTACGATCATATGTGAAGAGTGAAGCATATACGACGCCATAAATTCTTGCACCCTCCAGTGTCAAGCGACACCTACCTAAGACATCTTCTGCCCATTCCCAGTAGCCAGGAACATAATGAAATTCACTGCCGAACGGCAAATCATTGCCCCAATAAGTCTCCTTATTAATGATTCGACGCCCTAGGCATGGTAAGGTACTCGCAAAATTCCAAGCATGATGGGTAGTGGTGCGAAGCACCCATGTCCTGGGAGGAAGACTATTGTATTCGAGCGTCCAATCTGCCAAATAAAGTGGGTCCCTCAAAGGTACCCATGAAGCTGCATTATACTGGCCGATTAGTAACCTATCAACTGGTAACCTTGTCCCCTCCTTGCTTCCCTTATGGTCCGAGATGATAAGGCATTGAGAATTAGAGGAAGAAATTCTTTCTTTGAAGTAAACCATGTTTAGACTGCAAAAAGAGAGAGAAAAGTGTTTCTTAGCATTTAGCTAAGAAATGCGATATTCATGGCCTCAAATTCATAATATAATCCTACAAGCATGGAAAAGGCAAAGTCTTTGGATTAGACAGTGTAATGGCCTATGCCTCAGATAAAATGAAGTTAAATCTTCAAACGACATGAAGTCATTAGCTCAAACGGTGTAATGGTCTTCGCTTAAGATAAAAATAAATCTTTGGCTCAGACGGTGTAATGGTCGACGCCTCAGATAAAATGAAGTTAAATCTTCAAACAAGATGGAGTCATTAGCTTAGACGGTGTAATGGTCTTCGCGTCAAATAAAATGAAGTCTTTAGCTTAGACGATGTAGTGGTCTTCGCGTCAAATAAAATGAAGTCTTTAGCTCAGACGGTGTAATGGTCTTCACTTCAGACAAAATAAATCTTTGACTGAGACGGTGTAATGGTCTGTGCCAGAGTAAAGAAAGTCAAGTTTTCAAATAAAACGAAGTCTTTAGCTCAGATGGTGTAAAGTCTTCACCGCGAACTTTTAAAGGTTTTCGCGGTGAACTATTAAAGATCTTGACTACGTGCTTTAAAAAAAAATCTTGACCACGAGCCTAAAACTGCCTTCTTCATGCGTGGATCATCTCGTTAACAGGAGCACATCCTTCTTGTTTGACCTAAAAAAATAAAAAAAAAGACAAAGGAAAATGTAGAAGAAAATATTCACCTGTTAAGGAGGGATTCGAATAGGCATGTAATGGCTGCGCATACCGGTGATTTGCAACGTTAAGTGCATGGATATATATATAGGGGTCAAAAGGCAGCTGTAAAAAAGGGGTATGTCGATGTGAGATCGAATGTATGAGGCGGCTACAATTCTTTTCCATATTGGATTCATCTGGTTACAGCGACAATAATGAATCCAAGATGGACTCGAATTGTTGTAAGAACAAAGCTGTAGCCGACTGTGTCTAATCATGAAAATGAGGAGACTTCCTTTCCCAAAATAAATCGTAGATGTTAGGCAGCGATTATGATTATATATTGAAATCACAACCTTCAGTGGTTTTGTCTTGTCCCTATTTGAAGTAAATGGTCGTTATTTGAACAATACATCAACTGGGCATTGATATACAACAAATCTTACACTAACACAGAGGATTGCAAGTCTGCAATGTGATTTATTAGAAAGCATACAGGAGCTCTCAATCAAGAAAATTGTGATCAACAACGACTCCCAACTGGTATTTTATCAAATACAGGGGATTTACATCGCTCGAGAAACTAGAATGCAACAATATCTTGAAAAAGCACGAGAGCTCGTGAGACAATTAAAAACACGGAAGGTAGTGAAAATACCTAGAGAGGAAAATGCGGAGGAAGATGCATTAGCTAACCTTGCAGCAGTCACGGAAGTAACGAACAAAGACAATACAATTGTCATTCAACTATTTCATTCAATAATAGACCAGGACAGGAATGAGGTAACTTTCAACAACCTAACCTAGGACTGGAGAAAGGAAATTCTTAATTTTATGCAGAATGGCACCGTACCTGAAGACAGGAAAGCGGCTCAAGCACTACACAACAAAGCTGCACGGTACTGCCTTATTCGCAACTTACTTTATCGCAAGATGTTTGGAGGACCCCTAGCTAAATGCCTTGGGCCTAACCAAACATAATTTGTGATGAAAGAAGTCCACGAAGGACACTATGGAAATCACTCAGGGGCAAGATCCTTAGTGAAAACACTAATCAGAGCCGGATACTATTGGCCTAAGATAGAAGAAGAAGCCGAGAATTTCGTATCCAAATGTGACAGATGCCAAAGGTTTGCCAATAACATGCATCGGCCAACGGAATTATTACATCCAATAATATCCCCATGGCCTTTCATGAAATGGGGGATGGATATAGTAGGACCTTTACCCACAGCTAAAGGACAGGTACGATTTTTACTCGTACTAACCGACTATTTTACAAAATGGGTAGAGGTAGAGGCATTCAAACAAGTGCGAGAAAAGGAAGTTAAGCTTCTTATAGGGAAACATAATATGCCTCTTTGGAATACCAAAGGAAATCGTGTGTGATAATGGCCCACAATTCATAGGCTCACAAATCACACAATTCTTCGAAAGTTGGCAAATCAAGCGGATCACTTCAACGCCATACCACCCCGTGGCTAATGATCAAGCTGAATCAACGAATAAGGTCATCATCAACAATCTAAAGAAGCAGCTAAATAAAGCCAAAGGAAACTGGCCTGATGAATTACCAGTGGTACTATAGGTATACAANACTGGGAAGGACCTTACAAAATCCGAGGGATAGCTGGAAAAGGCACCTATGAGTTGGAAGCTATGGACGGAAAAGTTCTACCAACAAGCTGGAACGCCATCCATCTAAAGAAGTATTACTTCAAAAAAGAAAAGAATACCCCCGTCAGGTATCGCACGTACGATTTTATTTTGAACATTTAAAAATTTTACTAACTTTTTTAGATGATAGGCACAAAGCAAACCCATCACCAGATGATAATATTATACCTGCAAAGACGCGAGGAAATAACACAATTCCCGGTCTAGGGTTACACTTTTTGATGGACGTTTTAAAATGGGTTAAGCAGTCATCATCTAAAAAACTATATACCTTCGAGTCCGGAATGTTTTTCCTTTTCAGGAAAAGGACCACAAAGAAAGGAATAATCAAGTGCTCGAGATTTCATTCTTCAAAGCTCAAACACTTGGGGGACTATACAGTATGGAAGGCTAAGACGAAGCAAAAAAGACTATCAGAAAGTCAAAAACTCGAGCCTAAAGATCCATCGACCCAATGAAGACAAGTGACACGAGCAGAATCGAAAGAAATCAAAAGAGCCGTTCAAATACAAATCCTAATGCAAAAAGCAAAAACCTTCGAACATATTCAGGTTGAAAGGCAAAATGTCAGTCACGAGAAAGAAATGTACATCTTTATACTCATTCAAAAAACTGTTCTCGAATAAAAAAGTTATGGATGAAAGATCTAAACCCTTGTATTTGTTCAAGAAACTGTTATCAAATAAAAACAGTTACAAATAAGAAAACATTTCCCTCTTACTTATTAGAAAACTGCTACTAAACAGTTACGAGTAAAAACCCCAATCTTTATAAAAACTGTTACTAGTGAAAAACAGTTATTTCCTTGTATTAATTTCGAAAAACTGTTACTTATGAAAAACAGTTACGAAATACAAGATTATACTAAATCTGTTAAACAAAAACAGTTGCAAGCGTGAGTTTTAGACGATAACCAAACACATGTAAAATGTCATGGAAGTTCAAGCAAAATACTTTCCTTGAAAACATTCTTAAACATGTGTAAAATTCCTATCACTCTATTGCATTATGATGAAGTTGAGACGTCTTCTTCATGTCGATTATAAAGGGCCCTCTTCCATAAACTATGCCTATTACAAAAAGGCACACATTTAATATGACACCGTGCCTATTATAAAAAAGGTACGAGTAGTCTAAAGCATTCCACATGCAAAAATCGAAGGTAAAACTAAAACCTCGAAAAATAAAGCATGCAAAAGACTTAAAAGAGTGAAACAAAAACTCAAAAAAAGTCAAACTGATATTTATATATTANCCCCTAAGTTGTCATTTGGGGACTTAAAGGAAATCCAAATTTACCCCTGATGGGACTGGGGGTAACCACCAATTGATACAAAGAAAAAGAAAAAAAAAGGGTAAACAACCTAGATCTTTTCAAAGAGAGGGGTTGACTTCAGAGGCGGAAGGAACGGGAGCAACTGAGGATGAAGAGGCATGAGCGGCTGGAATCTCACCATCAAGTGAAGAGAGGTTATGACCCTGTTGAGCCTTCTCCATGGCTTCCTTAGTTTTGGCTATTTCAGCACTAAGGTCAAAACTCTCTTGACTCATCTCCATCAATGTGTCAAGTCAAGAATTCATATACGCCCAGCTCACATCGACAATAGCCACCTCTTCCAAATCTTTATAATCTTGTGCCCACACTTGAAGTTCAGCTCTCAGCCCGTCCTTCTCCACCTCAGCATCTTCATGAGCGGCCCTTAATGGAATAATCGACTCCTCTAAAGCTTGAGCTTTGTCTAAATCCCTTCGAAGATCTTCTTGAGTGCGAGTGAGTGATTGAACGAGCTCGCCTGAGTATTCTTCCTTCTGCCCCAACAAGTTCTTTAAGTCTCTAATCTCCTCTGAGGCACGGGACAGCTGCTCCGCAAACGAAGACTCCAGAACACTCTTGTCTTTGTCAGCTTGACTGCAAGAAGCCCGCTCCACTGCTAGCTCTGCTGCTATAAGTCTCATCTGCCGCTTCAAGGTACTCCTCTCTTCTTCTAAAGCGTCCATGTCAATCCTTAAGCTGTCATACTGTGCTTTCCAATTATCAACTTCTGCCTGCAACTCTCTTGTCTCTTGGTATGTGTTTGAAATCCTCTTCATAAGCTCCATGCATATGAGGTTAATCTATAAGAAGTAAACCAGTTAGATACGGTAAATTTCATATACGAGAGTGAAAGAGGATAACTTACGCCATACCTTCAAAGAAGTATGCACGACCTCATTTGCCCATGTAAGAGCACCATGTCTAGCTAGCTTTTCTTTCTCAGCGGGACCTATTAAAGGCTTGAGCCACACTTCAGGCTCACCCGTCTTCTTGAAAATGTTTCCCTTAGCTGGAACCTCTATTACCACCTGCCGCATCTCTCTGTTGGAAGACCCTACTTCCCTAACAAAAGGCATGGAATCAGGCAGAGATGGAACAACAACAAGCACAGAAGGTTGAGAAGCTGGAGAAGCCATGGGCAAAGGAGCAGGCATGAAAAGTTGAAGAGTTGAAGAAGTTACAGGTAGAGCAGCGACAAAAGTTGAGATAGCCAAAGGAATAGAAGAAACTTCCTCTCTCAAAGAAGCAGGAAAGACAGCAGACAAAGGGACATCATCAGGAGCGAGATCAATACCACCGTGAATAGGGGAATGTGGAACATCATCAAAGACAAGGGGCTCAAGCGCAGACACGGAAGGCAAGGTTGAGGCAACATGCTCGTCATCTAAAACCCTTCGCCTTCTCCGCGGCCTGTGCACTAAAGCACCCTCTTCCTCCATGGAATGAGATTCACTAATCTTCCTCTTCGAGGAAGATGAACCAACGATAATTTCCTGGGCTTGAACCAAGGACATCTTCGGGATAGAGGAAGCAGACACCCCACGAGAAGAGAATCCTATTAAAAAGGAAAAAAAGTTAAAAGACAGAAGGAAAAAAGACTCGAGTAAGGAAAGAAGCAAGAACAAAAGCTTCACTTACCGTGGGTCTTTACTTGCCAACCGTACCTCCCAGCGAGGTACTTCCAAGATCTTTCTTCAGAAGGAGCAACAAATAACAGTTTTTCTACCCAATCACGAATACCGGAGACATTCTCGACAGTATTCATGATTGCTGAAAGGAGAAAAATAAACAGACACGGTGTTAAATAAAACATCTCAAGTCAAAACAAGAAAAAGTAAATTTGAGCTAAAGCATACTCACGTGCGCGATTCCACTTCTCAGGGAAGGGAAGATTTTCTTCACCCGCTAAACCAGCAGTGGGTACCGCAACATAACGAAGGTACCAACCCCTATCCTTATCGTCTCCAGGGGTTCCTAACACTCTTTTTCTCCTAGCAGTCAGAGTAAAAACCCTTTCACGAAATAAGGTAGGAGAGTAGAGGTGAATAATATGGTTGAAGGTAAAAGGAACCGAGGCTAAAGAAGCCAAACTCCTAAGGCATGCGACAACTCGCCAGACAAGCGGGCCAACTTGTCCTAAGCATATATTGAAAAAATGGCAAAACTCAATTATAACTGGGTCAATGGGGGGTCTAAAACCTAAAGTGAAGGGATACGTATAAACAAAAGAATATCCCATCTTGTAAGACGTTATTATTTGATTACTATTCGGAATATAGACAGGAAAGTCAGATTTCCATGAGCACTACCTTCGAACAAGGGAAATCAGACCCTCAGTTATAAGGGTTGGGTATCTTTCTACACTATCAAGAGAAGAAGACTGATCTACAAGAACTTGACTATTACTAGCAAAAACAAACTCAGCAGGGACAATTTCATCGACTCCAGGTTCACGAAGGCGTTCGCCTCTACCTCTAGACGAAGACCGAGAAGCCCTAAATCTTGAAATAACTGGAGATCTAGTGGAAGAAGAAGGAACTAGTTGAGAAGAAGAAGAGCCCCTCGAAGGAGTGGATCCTGGACTTCTAAGTCTACCACCCCTCTGACTCCTAGTCGGAGCAGAAGATGACGCTAAATTTTCAATGTCTATTAATCTTTGAGGTTGGTTTGAAGAAAACATGTTTACAAAGGCAAAGAAGAAAGTTTGTTTTTACATAAAACAGAAGTAGAAAAGTGTTTCATGGAAGCAAAGAAAAGAAAACATGTATTTATACTTGAAGACAACCGTCAAACATGATGAAAAAGGAAAATAATGATGAAACTTCATAATTGAAGATGACACTTCAGGACTGGCACAGCCGCAAAAAGCCCTAAAAGGTGCTGAGTAAATGCAGAACCGATCCGAAAAGGATACGTGGTATGAGCATTAAATGGAAGTTACAAACGACGCCTATGGTACAGAGAAGGATACAATGATTCAAGGAAAAGTGGCGGAAAAATATTCTCGCCATAAATGAATATCCACTTACCAAATATTAATCGTTAAATATATGGTAAGTGAGGGAACTATCTGTATTGGTAAAAAAGAGTTTCACACGTAAGCTAGCTTTTGACAACTCAGCTAGTCACTGTGGACACGGGAAAACACGATAGATGGAGATAACTCTTTGAAGAGGTACGGTACAAAGAGACACGGTTCAGTAAACACACGAACTTATCAGCCACGGGAAGTCCAATTTGATCAAAACGGGAGAGAGGCACAGTCAAAATGAATCTAGACAAAGCTACGGGCAGATTCACGAACCCACAATTGATTACTCGAACGTTATGTAACTGAACCCCTATTTACCGTTATCCTTTGTAACGCCTCATTAATGTCATAATTAGTCATTAATGAGTAACCATAGCAGCAGTTGTACGTTATAAGAATCTCCTATATAAGGGAGGGGAATACAGCTTGTAAAGGTATCTGATTCTCGAAGTACAATCAACTTCGATCTTTTATTTCTGTAATATTGTCTATTATTTATTTTTTCATTATCTTGATTATCATTAACCCATATTCATCTTAAAAATAAGCTTTAGTCAAAGGGTCTAATTCTTTGGTTAAACACTACCGACCGTTGATCTTAAGTTAGAGCGTGATGATGTGTTTTGGAGGATATTTGGATCAAATTCAATGGTTAGGATTTTTCGAGAAGGTGTTGATGCGTGGTTTTTTTAGGGTTTTTGAATGTTTACCCGTTAATTAGTACAATTAAATTTGTTACGTAGTTTATAGATAAGCAAACTGATTTGATCCAAAAGTGATAAAGAACTAAGATTAAAAATGGGATCTATCAATTGAAATTGAAGAAGATGCCAAGCCTGGTTCCGAGCGCAATGTCTCTGAGGACAAAGGTGAAAGCAATGATTAAAAACAAGTAAAGTTGTTTAATTGAGGGCAAAAGTATAATACAACATATGTTTTCTAAGAATTTTCTGTCTTGCACTGGCTGCTGAGCCTAACAATTATAGCGTTACCTAGGGAAACAAGATTTTAGGATCTTAAATGATAATAAAAGATTCATTGATGATCACGTAATGGCATGCCATTAATGCAAATATTCTCTTCAATGGTCGCTCATTTAATATTACAAAATATTCCCTTATTGAATTCTACTCGATGGCAACCACTCGATATGCTCATGCTAATTATGCTCCCTTCGGGATTTACCTGATGTCGTTCAGAAAATTTCCTCAAATCGCCCTAGTGCTCTGAACTATTTCGAGACTTGATGATGACGTCATCCACTTACACTTAAATCTCCTTATGAATCATGTCGTGAAAAATGGTCGTCATGGCCCTCATGTAGGTGGCACCAACGTTCTTGAGACTGAACGACATGACTCTATAGCAGTAAACTCCCTAAGGTGTGGTGAAGGCCGTCTTCTCTGCATCTTCCTCGTGCATCAAGATTTGGTGGTACCCAGCGAAACATTCCACAAAAGTCTGTAGCTCATGCTTCACGTAGTTGTCGATGAGGATGTGGATATTTGGCTGTGGGAAATCATCCTTTGGACTAGATTTGTTGAGATCTCGGTAATCCACACATATCCTGATCTTTTTATATTTCTTGGGCACTGGGACGATATTTGCCAACCCTTACCACATTCGCCTCTATCTGCTTGGTCACTTCTTCCTTTATCCTCAAACTTAAATCAGGTTTGAATTTTCTAGGTTTCTGCTTGACCTGCAGTCTGGTAGGATCGGTGGGCAGTCGATGTGAGATAATGTTAGTGCTTAATCCGAGCATGTCATCATATGACCATGCAAACACATTGATGTATTGTCGGAGGAGATCAACCAATTTTTCCTTTTGTTTGGCTTCTAGATGAATGCTGATTCTGATTTCTTTCACGTCTTCATCAATTCCAAGGTTGAACACTTTCACTTCTTCGAGGTTGGGATTTTTCTGACTCTCCATCTATTCGATCTCCTGTGGGAGGTAGTCTGTCATCATACTCTCATCGTACTCTTCGTAATCTGGGTTGTTGCGCTAGACAGTTTCGTTATATGTCACAATCGCGGAACACAAATTTTTAGCATTTTGGTTACTAAAAAGAAAAGCTAAGTATAAATGAAACGGTAAATAAAGTTGCAATATTTTGGGAAAATGATTCTTTTTATTTCATCAAAGAGGAACTTCTTAAGCGTTCAAAAGAGGCAAATGACAAAAAGGTACAGACACGGTGCATGCCTCAATTAAACGTGCGCTTTTCAAAATAAAACTTTACAATTCCATACTACCAAGACTCCCGACGAACCAAAGATGGACTAGCGGTCCAATTCTACAGGTCTTCCCCTGGTTCAACATCCCCGATGGTCGGTGTCTTAATGTTAGTCCCTTCACAACATTCTTCGATCATATTCACGAACAACTTTCTCATCATGTCGATGATGTCATCTTCCGGTATTGAACTATGACTCGAACTTGAAATATGCTCTGGTACAAAAACCTTTTTCCTGGAGCTATCGGTATGAGCTTTCCTCATTGGAGGCTGATATCATATGCCGACCCTTCTTTTCTTCCCTTTAGCTTCAATTGGCTTTATGATCCCGTCTGACCTGGATCCCGGTCCTATTCCTGGCCTGTATTCATATTTCATCTTATACCTCATAGCCATCTTGGATCTACACGGCGATTGCATTCCTAAGTTTTGTTCAATATCTTTCATTTTGACTGCATAATTTCCACTGCATGGAAAGCAACTCCGTTTAGCCCTTCAATGAATGGAACAACATGCTCTAAATAAGCAGAGTGGCCCCACTCGCCGTGGACCTTGATCTCCTGATATCCCCACTCAAATTTCATGCATTGGTATACAGCAGATGGGACAACCCTGACATGTGTATCCAGGGCCTTCCCAGCAGCAAATTGTAGGAAGAAGAGATATCCATTACTTGAAACAATATGGGAAATTTGACCGGCCCGATCTGCAAGGCCAAATATATTTCTCCAATAACATCCTTTTGGGAACCATCAAAATCCATACTTCCCTCAAATGGATTCCTAACTCCCGTAGGGTAGAGAGCGGATAAGTGTTGACTCCTGACCCTCCGTCGACCAACACTCGGGACACCACTTTGTCCCCACATTTGACAGTGATATGAAGAGCTTTGTTGTGACTTGCGCCTTCGACAGGAAGTTCGTCGTTTCTGAAAGTGATCATATTTGCTTCGACCATTTTCCCAATTGTCGCGGCCAGCACCTCACTGGTGGTGTTGCTTGGTACACTTACCCCACTTAGTACTTTCAACAGAGTGTCCTTATGACTGTCGAAGCTCATTAACAAGTCCATGATTAATATTTTTGCTGGAGTTTTTTTCCAGCTACTCCTCCACAGAGTATTCTTTGGTCGATATTCTCTTCTAGAACTCGGCGACTTCTGAGTCTGTTATGTTCCTTCTTCAAATTTTCTCTCTTCCAAAGTTCCCTCGATTGGCATCTTCAGGAGCATAGCATCTCCCAGACCTAGTCATACCTTGGGATGCGACAAAGTCTGTTAATTTGGCATTCCCCTTCTGCTGGTACGTCCATGAGGCAGTTTTGTATTCCCGACTCTCTTCATCCCCTATAGAAACGACAAGTTGTCACTGATAAGTCTAAACTGTCCATGTAGGTCTCACTTGTACTTTAATTATTGGCGCCCTTTGATGAGGGATCCTGGTGGCTTCTGCATCTCTTATAGTGACAATCGTTCCCTTTATGTCATATTCTTTGTCCAATGTGATCATGTTGATCCCTTTGATTTTGGTGATTTAGCAGCGGATTGCGATTCACATTTTGCGGCTCCGTAGTGCACAAATTGGCTCTGCTCTTGATCAGTGTTTCAATCACATTTTTCAGCTTAAAACAATCTTCAGTTTCATGCCCAGGTACATTGGAATGGTATACACACCTTTTAATTGCTTCAAAATTCTTGGAGGGATACTCAAGAACCATTCCTTCCACTAGATGTATCAATCCTGCTCTTCTCAATCTCTCGAACAATTGATCCAGAGGCTCAACAATCGCGGTATATTTCTAGGACCCCCCTCTTCTAGTTGGGATGGGGGCATGGTGCATAAGCCAGTTGATTTTGGTGAGTAGTGGTTTGGACAAGAGCATATGGTCGTTGTGGGTTCGGGTTGTTGTTGGACAAGAGCATATGATTTGGCTGAGTGTTATAGACTGGAGCATAAGTGGGTGGTGGTGAATGATTGTTTGGGGAATAGGAAGTGTTTCCATGATGCGAGTTGGGTTGATAGTATGGGACGACAATTGAGACCTCCTTTTTTTTTTCTTGTTTCCACTATTGATCAACCCTAATTGGATCACCTTTCTGGCCGCTTACAGTGCTTCCATGGATTGTACTTTACCATATTTTATACCCTCAATCCAATAAATCTCTCATCTTGACCAGCTCGATGAATTTCTGTTCCATCATTGCCATTATTTTTTCAAAGTATATTCCTTCCTGGGCTCTGATGAATACTTGGTTAATTCACTGTCGTCCAGTGGAGGTTGTGCCCTGGCAGCCTCTGACCTCCGGTAACTTGCATATTCTTGGAATGACTCATATGGTTTTTTCTACAGGTTCACCAGTGCGAACCTATCAGGAGTGATATATGTGTTGAATCGAAAGCGATTCATGAAGTCCTCAGCCATATCATGCCAAGTTCTCTAGTTTCACGGATCCTTTCAAGTATGCCAGGTGAGCGCTTCTTCCATCAGGATCCTTATAAATAACTTCATCCTTGGCTTCTCATTCCTCCCTTTTCCTACTAACTTGTCACAATATGCCCTCAAATGCGTGTGGGGATCACCCGTCCCGTCAAAGCTATCACACTTTGGAGGCTTATACCTTGCTGGCATATCCATATCCTAATGGATACACGGATCCTCGTAGTCAAAACTTTCACTTCCTCAAGAAACTTGGAGGTTCTTCATTTGTTTTGTCAAGATTTGCAACTGCTCAGATACTAACTCCTCTTCCTTACGCCTGGCTTCCTTCTCCATATCAGCATATTGGTCAATCTCATAAGGCAACCTAACCATGACAAGCGCTGTAAAGGTAGGTTCAGAAATGGCATATACATGGGGAACATATCGCTCATGAGCGGCGGTATCTGCCACATGCATGTGCTGGTTTGGGTGAGTAGTAAAAGTGACTTCGTCACGAGGAGGGGTGTGAGTTGCATTGGTGGTGATATGCGGGTTTTGTGGTGTCTGAACATACTGTGGTACGTAAGGAATGTGGATAAGGGGATTTGGTGGGTTTGCGGGTGTTACTGGAGGTATGACTTGAGTGGTAGGGACTGAAGTTGGGGTGTTGTTTTTTTGGCGCGATGTGGAAGGAAAATGGTCAGGAATTGAATCCAAAAAAGGAAAATGAGGTTGGTGAGGAAGCGTTGTCACGGCCAGATGTGCTAGTTCCATGATATGATGTACTTCCTCCCTTAGAGACTCCATTTCCTGGGCCATCCTGGACACGTGTTCATCATTCCTGGTATTGTCTTTCTCCTTCGATCACCCCAGGCTGTCCGCTATGACTAGATCATGTTCAGTCAGGATTTCTGTAGCTGACATCTTCCCCTTCGATCTTATATTGTACAGTGGTTCCGCTAGTTTCGGGTCGACAAAAACCAACTTTCTTTTCTTTTGGGGTAATAATAAAGCAAAATAAAAAATAAGAAGAGAGAAAAGAAAAATAAACAGGAGTCAGTTTCTTCATTTATACAAGCAGGAAATCACACAGAACAATTAATTCAAGATAATGTGGCAGGAAGTGGTAGGATCTCATGGTAAATTTGAAAAACAACCACATCATCCTCTAGCTAGGCTATACCCTCTCTACTTGGTCGGGCCAAGCTCGTCTTCCTTGTTGATCCAAACATAATATTTAGGAGTGCACCACGAGTTTTGACTCGTTGGCATTATGACCAGGTCGTTCCACTCTTTTTGGAGCCTTCTTATCCTAGGGATTGGAATCTGTCCATTGTACTCATCCTCGTATAGTGCTGTCCTTTTCCATAGAGGCACATCCTGGATCACCCCGAACTGTTTGAGAATCTGCAGGGGTGAGTATGATTGAATGCTCTCAAGTCCGATCAGCTCAAAGAAGTATTTCTGAGGAGTCCTTAAGATTGCTCTTCCACCTAACCATGACCCATTCTCCACTTAGATTAGTCAGCATTTCTCTCCACTCTTCTTGCCCATGTGGGGAGACCCAATGTCTCATCCTCTCGTTGTGGCTGCGGATCATGTTGTTGACGCCCACAAAGTAGTCAATGGTGGCCTCTCGCTGGAAGAAATATTCTATAGCCCATATATAAAGTAGAAAGTTACAACCCTTAAAGAAATCATACCCTCTTGCACATGCGGACAAAGCCCTTAGCATCTCAGCTAGCACCATCGGCACCACAGTAGCTTAAAGGTTTCCACGGAAGGTTGCTAGAACCACGGGTAATAAGTTGATTTTGATACGATCCCTTCTCTGCGGAAGGACCAATAGTCCCAACTATTCCAATGATAATATGATAGGCCTGAGACTCTCCCACGTTGTTTGGTCATATTAAAACTCTCCCGAATACCACTCATATCTTTCACGGTGTCCAAACCTGTCGAATAGCTAACCGAGGCTTACCCATCCTTCCTCAATATTTCTCAGACCCTGACTGTTAGTCAAGCCTAAAACATCGAAGAACCAGTAACCGGGCATAGTAACTGGTAGTATTGGTTTCCTTCCATAGAACGGCAGCTCTGTGAAACTAGTAACTGCTTCTAATGTCAGTACTAACTCACGGTCGGCAAACTTAAATACCACCTTAGCTGGATCCCAGAACTCTATCAAGAAGGCGAGTGAGAACTTTATCTACTCAGATGTTTATCAAAGCGGTCAGTGTCCCCAGGTGCGTCTGAATCTCATCTCTGTGTTCCCGACGAATGTTCTTCCACCACTGCTTCAAGTTTGTGGTGCTCCCATCACCATGTTAATCTTAGGGATGTTTTGGTTGATTTCCATTTTCTGAGGTGGGTAAAATAAAGGTGTTTGGTAAGTGTTTGCTTCGGATCTTTAAGTGTCTAGTCAGGTTTGTTTATCTTTCCACAGAAGTCATGTCGTTGGGTGCATGACCCGTTGAGATTAGGGTGGATTTTCTAATTGTGTGTCCATGCCAAGGACTGACTGATCTAAGGTTTATGCGACATGGCCTATTCTTGCTAGAGTAGAGTGTTACCTACTTTTGAGTTGGACTGAAGGCTGGAAGAAGTTATGTCAGTTGACTTGAACAAGCCATTCTCTGAACCTAGAGAGTTTTGAAAAGAAGATTCGGTGGGGGTGTAAAAGACAACCCTCGCATGCCATTATGTGTGATAGTGTATGGTCAAGACTCGATAGGAAGAAATGTGATGACAATGTATATATAAAGCAGTAACAAATAAGGGTGTAGCAATAATAAGTATGATAATAAGCATAAAGAGAAAATAAAGCAGGTAAGCTCGTTATTGCTATTTTATCTACAATTAAAGCAATGTACAAATAAATCTAAATACCAAATTTAGTCTAAGCCTGCTAAGGTCAGAACCTAAGTGTGAAAATCTCCAACAAAGTTGCCATATTGTTGCACCCTATTTTGTACTAGTGAAAACAAGATTCAACTTGTGATTTCTCTATTGTTGATGAAAGAGAGTCGCCACCTAATATTTAAAAGTATACTAGGGTACCTATTTAATTACTAAAGTCATATTCTTTATTAGTAACTTGTGAGATTATGGGTAAGGGCTTGTTCTTCTATGGGGAAGGTGTTAGGAACCCCTTACGATCTATCTGAGGTAGCTCCATAGGACTTAGACTAATTTAGGACTAATTGTTTGTACTATGCTTAACTAGTTTTTAAAAGAGTACGGCTTGCTATGCGTTAGGACATAATACTTATGAAAGAAGTCTGTTTCTTAGAAAAGATATAAATTTATAGAGGAGTCTTGGAAAAATAATGTTAGTGTATGTTTGCTTGAAAGAGTTTTAAAATGTGTGTAGTGTTTGTATTTAGAAAAATGTGTGAAAAGGAAAGCTAAGTTAAAACACATTCCTAAAGCATGAAAGTTCATATTACTCTAATAAGATGAAGGTGTTATGAAAGTAATCCTAGGATATACCTTGGATTTTAGATATTAGACTTGAGGGAACCGTTTGAAATCTTTATTTGGGGCGGTAATACCTTATTTCGAAATGAGTTGATTTTCTTTTTGAAGGTCAAAATTGCGATTCAGTTTAGGTTTTTTTTTTGAAAGAGGAGCTGCCATCTCTTACTAAGATTTTGAGTTTCAAAATCTTTAAGAAAAGTTAGCAAAAACATAGCAGTTTAATGATACAAACAACTTATAATTAGCGAACGGGGATTCATCACTAACTAATGCTTCTTTTTATCCTATATTCTATAAGGCTTGCCTAAGTTGTTTATATGATTTAAGACATAAAGTAAAGCATTCAACCGATATATAATTTTTGTATACATGTGGCAAATAAAATAACAGAAACACAATAAAGAAAATGGCGTAGCAAAAACTATAGAATAGAAAAGCAGTAGATAATAAAGGATTAAAGGAAAGGAAGGACTCTGGTTTTGAGCCTCAAAGAGGAAGGCCCAACAATAACAGGGACGAACAACAACTGACTTTGGACTTCCGAGATATAGCAATGCTAGACTTGGGCCTGAATTCCTTAAGAACTCAGCAGGCCCAAAAAATTGTACATGTTCAAAAAAAAGAAAAGGGAAGGTCATTAGAAAGATAATACTCTATACATATTCATACATGAAACTTGCAAGCAAAAATAAAGAAGGTGACTAACAGTATCTAAACACTAGAAGGCTCATACTAATGTGCCAGTTATGTATGGAAAGTGATCCACATTGAATACCTTTCGTTTTCATTAAACATTAAACCCAAAGAGAATAACAACTGTCAATGATTTAAGGGCTAAGGAGAGTATTTCACTCAAGGTCGAATCCCTCTTTCAATTCCCCGTCACTTTAAAGTTCCCAAGGGTCTCAAGGCCTAGGGCAATGCTTGTGTCGGGGAGATTAGCTCAACCAAAAGTTAAACTCTACTCCCAAATACTCTTAACAACTAGCGACTCATTCTTACCTATAGGTTTAAGTGCTAATGAGGCACTTTTCAATGTGAACCAGTCACCAAAACACCACACCATAAGAGTATATCCTTCTTAAAAAAATAACACAAGGAGCACATAAACAGTTTCATTTTTTTATAACTATAGTTCCAATACTAAGTGAATGAAACACATATTAAACAAGTCTGAAGGTCAGGTTCCATACACACATAGAGGCAGGAACACTTTACTGCTAAAGAACCAAACACTTGGGCTCACATCTTAAGGATAGATAAAGAGCACACTGTTCATATATGCAACAACCCAGAAATACTGATGCCTTTGTCCTAGCAGACTAATCACAGATTGGTTTAACTCAAGGGTTGTCACTAGCACACATAGGTTAACAATACTACTTGGAACTCTTTAAAGCATCAACAAAGGTTCAGACAAACAGTAATAGTTAGAAACATCTGTAGGTGTTATTATAGATACCTAAATATAATCAGAATTTTTAACAGGACTACATGTTCGTAGATTCAAATGGAACATCTAAGAATGCTTAATAACACAATAGACTATCAGTCTCACTTAACCTTGAAATTGATGACAAAACTATCCCTTTAAAGAGTATTAATCTCATTATGAAATGTGAAAACTATTATGTCCAAGAAGTAGCAATAAAAAGTTTCTCTTAGAACTTATGGACCAGATTCAATTCAGATTAACAGGGAACGAGAGAACTGAGTGCAGTTTAAAAATAGTGTACAAAAATATGAAACCATGAAGATAAACGAAGGTACATGCAACATTTTCATTCAACTACACAGATAATTCAAATAAGGTTATGATCTTACAAAAACAGGATGAGTTTCACTCATTATGAGACCAGGTCAACAATGTCATAAAGGGGGTTAAAGACAAGAAATATATTGTACCAAAAAAGTTTAACACAGTTGTACAGAGTAATATTAACATCTAAACATGATGTAGTTATAATCAGCTTGTAAAACAGTTGTCATTAAACTATAGCAAACATGCCTATTGTAACGACCCGACTAATCGTTTTAAGCTCTAGTGCGTTGTTCAGCGGTTTGAGGCCGTGAGCAGCTTTGCTTTAGGTATTATGACCCGTGGGTGTGGTGGGAATTGAATTTCGGGAAGTTTAGAGTTAATTTGGAAAGAAAATTCTAAATTCGGAAGCCTTAAGTTGGAAGAATCAACTAAGATTGGAATTTTGAGTAAATGACCTCCGAATAAAGATTTGAAGGTTCCTGCAGGTTCGTATGATGATTTTGGAATTGGGCATATGTCCGGATCGGGTTTTGGATAACCCGAGAGCGTTTCAGCGTATATTATGGAAGATAGCTTTTTAGAAGAATTTCATAAATTTGGGGTGTAAGGAATTTCAGTGTTATTGATGTAAGTTTAGGATTCCGAACTTGGGAATAGCTCCGTATGGTGATTCTGGAGTTGGGAGCGCGATCAGAAGTGAATTTGTATGTCCGTAGGTCATTTTGAAGTCATTTGGCTAAAGATAGAAATTTGAAGGTTTTTGAGAAATCCCACCGGAAGTGGAAATTTTGATATCGGGGTCGGAATGTGATTCCGAAAGTTGGAGCATGTCCATAATGTCAACTATGACTTGTGTGCAAAATTTGGGGGTCAATCAGACGTGATTTGATAGGTTTCGGCATCGAATGTGGAAGTTTGAAATTTCAAAGTTCATAAAGTTTGAGTTTGAGTGCGATTCGTGATTTCAGCGTTGTTTGATGTGATTTGAGGCCTCGAGCAAGTCCTTGGGATGTTATGAGACTGAGTCGTGTGATTGGACGGGGTCCCGGGGGGCCTTAGGTGTGTTTCAGGGTGGTTTCAGGTCATTTTTGAGTGATTTGCTGCTGCTGTTTGCTAGTGCAGATGGTGTGCAATGCGATTGTGGACCTAGTTATGCGATCGCGGAGAAGGAATTAGAGAGGCTGGAATTTTGGCTTATGCGATCACACTTGGAGGTATGCAATCACATAGAAGAGAATTTAGGGGGCTGCTCTATTAGTCTATGCAATCGCAGGGGTAGTTATGCAATCGCACAGAAGGAAAAGTTGGGGCTGCGAACATTGGCTTATGTAATCGCACCTGTAAACATGCGATTGCACATAAGGGAATTTTGGGGCAGCATGGTTTGGCCTATGCGATCGCGGTCGCCTTTATGCGATCGCATAGAAGGGCAGAGCTGGGCAGACTGTCTTTTAAACGGAATTTTTCCTTCATTTGTTTCATTGATGTGGGCGATTTTGAGGAGCTTCAATAGGGGTTTTCCACCAAGCATCACTAGGTAAGCAATTTCTTTATGTTTTAAAGATAAATACAAGTTATATGCATGGATTAGACATGAAAAATTATGAAAAATTTGGGAAAATATTGAAGAAAACCTAGAAATGGTATTTTGGATTCTACCACGAATTTGAGCATGAAATTAAGGGTAAATTTTATATTTGAGTTAGTAAGGCTATGGGTAGGGTATATCTTCGAGAAATTTCGGAATCCGGGCACGTGAGACCAAGGGCATTTTGGTCAATTCCTTAAGCGGAGATGGGAGTTTATATAATTTGAATTGTTAATGAATATTAGAGTATATTTTCATTGGTTTGTCATTATTTGTATAGTTTTGGGGCGTTGTGCGTCGATTTGAGTCATCGGAAGGGCTTGGAAGCCGATTATGGAATTTCGGAGTGAGGTAAGTCTCCATTCTAACTTTGTGAAGGTGAATTGTCCCCATAGGTGAACTAAATGAATACATGCTATTATTTGGGGGGGGGGGGCTACGTACGCACGAGGTGACGGGAGTCCGTGCGTAGCTACTATTATGCCATATCCGGGTAGTCTAGGACCCACTAGCATGCCTTACTTGTTGTACTTGTAATCTTGCCGATAATATTAGACCGCTAATATGATCGAAATAATGAATTGAATCCCTAAGAAGACTAGAGTTAATTTTCTTAATCACCTAGAAAGAGAATTGATTTCTCCGTGGATAATTGTGTTCCTGATAAGGTTATATTATTGAATATTATTGAACTTGGAAAATGAGTTTCAAAACAAAGATTTAAAAGGTATTTTTCATGTTCCTTTAAGAAGAATTTTACCACTTTCCTGAGTAACTGCTTTCTTGAAAAAAATGCGGATTTATTATGTGAATATGTGTATATATGAGCACCTGAGTCGCAGGTATAATTCGCGAGCAGGCTAGCCTTATTATTTTTATGTTGACCGCGTCGCATGATCAATTCGCGAGCGGGGAAAAATAGATGCATTTATGGTTCGAGCCGTTCGACCCTTCGGTAGTGCACAATTTAGTATTGTTGTTCCGCGCCGTTCGACCCTCGGCATTGCTTGCGCATGATATTTACTGCGTATTTGCTGTAATTTTTCCTGATTATTGGCCTGGAATTTTAAGTTGTCAACTGAAATGACAGAGATTTAAAGTTATTAAAATTTTGGAAGAAGTTGTTCCTCCCGTTGATTATTTGTTATTTGATTAAATTACCCATGTTGATTAATTGTTATTAATATGACGAAGATTTAAAGTGTTAAATGTGGAAGGAGTTGATATTATTTATTCCTGATTTTAATAAATTGCCTATGATAATCATGCTTAGTGTCACACTTGAATATACTAAATTGACCTCTAGCAAGTGTTTAATTCGACCTCTCGTCACTACCTCTCTGAGGTTAGGCGGTCGACTTACTGAGTACACGTTGTTTTTGTACTCATGCTACACTGATTTTGCATTTTTATTGCACATGTACTTTCATAACGACATGGCTGGTCTGGGGACTTAGGCGAGCTGCATCATTTGGAGGCGATCCGCAGCTGAAAGAGTCTCCCTCATATTTTTCTATTTCCATTTTAAATTCCTTGTCCAATTTGTATTCGGACAAGCTTTTTAATATTTGTGAAATTCTTAGAATTTGCTCATGTACTTGTGTCATCGGGTTCTGGGATGTGTTTGGGATTTAACTGAATAAATCGAATAGTTTGCCTGTCGTATTTATTTGATAAATTTTTATTTGTTTTTATGACTTGTAAGTGAAAGGTAACAATTTTTGAAAAAAGTTAAAACAAGAAATTATATCAACTAATTAATGATTGGCTTGCCTGACAGTGTCCGGCGCCATCACGACCTTAATAGATTTTGGGTCGTGACAACTATAACATATTTTATGAATGATAACTTGATCATAACAAAATATATGCAGAATGATTACTGATGTTCATAAAAGTTCACCTTAATGAGACTGTTTCATATAGAGAGACCTAGAGATGTAACTAACAGTTAGACACAGACATAAGACTGTCATAGTAATGACTTAGAAGCTGCTCTTAGAGTTAGCAAACACTTATATAAAAAAGGGGAACATTTAAACACTTAAACTTCACATGCTATGAAGGATTAAACTATGAGCATTCATGTTTGTTCTAATTAGAATTATCGAACAACAACCTCGACTACAGAACAACAGAATGCAAAAAATAGTGTGGTAGGGATTGAGATCACAACAGAATCATTAAAAGAACATCTGAAGTATAGGAAAACATGAGAAGTCATTGAGGCATATTAAGAAAACTTAACTATGTAAACTATTTGGATTTTGAATGGAAGTCATTAAGGTCACATAACAACTCAATCAATACCTATTAGAGATACTCAAAAACATAATAAATGACCATAAATTAACAACACCCCATAATGAACTGGTAATAACATCTATACACTAATGACAAACATTATATACGAATGCAACTAGTCAAAGACAACACTATGTTCATGATATTCTAAAAATATAGTCAAAAGAGAAAAAGTGGAGTTGTACTAACCTTTTCTAGGGAAGCAGACAAAACAAGATTTTAACTTAGCCGTATGAAAACCAAAGTTTCAAGGTCTTGAGCTGTAAAAGAACTCGGAAACAATATAAAAATAGAGATTAATCAGAAAAGAAACCTAGGCTTCTAAATCTTAATTCGTATGAGATTTTTCGACTCTTGTTAGGTTTGGTAGGTCTGGTTGGTGATGTTTGGTGAGAGCAATCAAGGCTCTATTTATAGTGCCATTTAATGTCTTAGGGTTTCAGACTAAATCATAGGTAGTGAAAGATGACGGAGGAGTGGTGATGCAAGCAAGATTGGGGAAAATCTAAGGAGACAGAGGAAAAAATGATGAAGTTTTTACATGAGTTGAAGATTGGCTGTTGAAGGCAAAGAACCGTCGGGGTAATACCTCAATGTCTAGAGGTCACTGTGTTTGACCTCTAGACAAAGAAGGACTGTGGTGATGATGAATAAACGCCATGCATGCCATGGATTTAACAACACATCGAGAGAAATTCGACGACTTGATATTGCATCGTTGATCTAGGGTTCAGATTTGGATATTTAAATTTTGGATGATGAAACGGGAAAGAGTCGTTGAGAATCGCGGATAGGAAAGGAAAAGAGGACGATTCTTTATTCGATTGGTGACCTTGCACAAATTTGTGTAAGGTCTGTGACTGATTTGATCATGTCAAGTTGAGAGAAGAGAGGACGAAAGGGGAAACAGGGGCAGTTGTTTGTGGAAAATGAATTAGGATTAGGGAGTGGGGTGATCTTTTCCAATTTCACTCCTATATTTGAGGATATGAAAACGGTCGATGCAATAATAATACCCAACAAGATTCGGGGTCGAATTCCACATAGGGCTATATGAATGAGTGTTAGTAGTATATATCTTAACGCGTGAGTTTGTAGATCAAAATTTGCACTTCCGCAATATTTGGTTTTGTTTGAAACTCTATATTAAACTATTATTGCGAATTATAGAATGAAACAAGGAATTTTTTTTTGATTGTTTTTCAAATGATATAAAGGGCCTAGGACTATGACCTTTGCATTGGTGTTTTCCTAATGAGTTGTAAACGTTAAAGCTTGTTTTATTGGTTGGGGTTTATTATAGCTATCAACACTTAAGTACCAACTCATTACCTCTCGGTCAGAGAGTGATTTTGCCCAATTTGGGTTTTTTAAGTCCAAATGGGTATAGAACAGAACAGTTGATCATAAGCTCAAGTCGGATTTTACTATATCTGGGTTCAACCCTTTAACTGGGCTTATCAATCTCTCGATTTACCCACTAGGTCTCTCTTTCTCAAGTAGAGACCAAGTCAAATAGCCATGAAATAATATTTTCAACCATTAATTCTTCAAATAAAATCAAGAAGAAGGCTAGATAATCAACACCCAACCATAAACAAGCAATAAATCAAACACCCATTAAGTTTACACATTAGTGTTGGCTCACAACCCTAGTGAGAATCTAGCTACTCGTGATTAAATTGGAAGAAAAAAAAAGAATAAGTGATAATTAAACCCATATTGATAATTAAAATGATGAAATCAATATTCAAAAAGCTCAAAATGACAAAAACTACTAAAGAGTAAAAGAAACCGTCTAGTGTGTCTGCTGATGTCAAAAGGTTGACCTAAGAAAGTGAAACTCTTCTATTTATATAAGGCTGAAATTTTTGGACAAAAATGCCCTTTCGGAGATTCTGCGGCCACACAATTCCATGTGCGGTTCGCACTTTGATTCAGCTTCACAAGGTTGGAAATCTGCGGCCGCATAATAATGAACTGCGGTCGCATTACCCTCTTCTGCGGCCCACACAATTGTATCTGCGGCCACACCTTGTTCTTCTGCGGTCCGCACAAATGTGTCTAAGGCCGCATAGATCTTCTTCTGCGGCCTCACAATAATTGTGCGGTCTGCACTTGTGTTGGACTGGGGGTGAAGGTTCTCTGAACTTTTGCTCTGACCCAACTTCTGCGGCCACACAATTCATGTACAATCCGCACTTTTCAACATTTTCTGATGGACTTTCTTCACATCCTGTGGCCACATATGATATTCTGCGATTCGCACTTTGAGCTTTTGTACTAATTTTTGTCCTTGAGTTCAGATTACTCCTTCTTGAGTTGGATCTCATCTCGGGAGCTCATCTTCCAATATTCCTGCAATTAAGTAAATTTCATCAGTTTTTGGGAACACAATTAAGTGCTTTTGGACTAAAACAAAAGCTAAATGGCGCTAATAAGTAGTCAAAATCCCCACTTATCATGGGGTTTGTATCTAATGATCAACGACCTTGATAATTCGGGAACTTAAAGTTTTTAAAAGATTTTAAAGTGAAAATAAAAGAGCTGTTAGATCTTCTACTTTCAACAGTTGAGATTAAATCGAATAAGATATTTAAAATTAAAGGTAAAATAGAGATAAAACGAGGACCATTGATCTGTAATGGACGATCTAGATTGATTGTGTTTCTTTTGAGAGTGATAGAGACGGATGCCGTGTCATGCTCTGATTGTTTCTTATAGGTTGGTGCAGATTGCCAAGGTGGAAAGAGGGGTGGTGGACGTGGACTGGGTCAGATGGGATTGGGCTTGGTTTTTGGGCTGGTTTTGATTTAAAGAATGTCTAATTTGTGTTTAACTGTGCAATTGCAATTGTAGTCATTTAGTCTTTAACCTTCTTAAAAATAATTTAATTAAACTAAATTAATTTCCAATAAAAATTTAGTAAAATTACAAATATCAAATATACTATTAATTATTCTAATTAATTATTTGTAAAATATTTTGTTTTTTAAATTATAACACTAATTTTGAATTATTAACATAATAATCTAATTAACTTAAGAAGTAATTTGTTAAAATAATTATAAAACCTCTATGGAACATTTAAAGGATTATTTTAATAGTATTAAAATAGAAGGGTATTTGTAATTACATAATACTAATACTAAGTGATTAATTTCAAAACAATACTTAATTTGTAGAAATAGGTATTTATTGATATAAAATACTTTCAAAATACTTATTATAAATTATTAAGTACAAGTAAATTAATTTTAAAAAGAAGGGTCAAAATTGGTCGTCAACAGCATACGCTCTTCCTTTGTGTGAAAAATCCCGTACACTTGGTTTACTAACAACTGGAAATCACACTTTATCTCGATGATCTCGGAGCCGAGTCCCTGGGCCAGTTCAAGTCTTGCAACCAAAGTGTGATGACCCAAAAAGTCATCTATCATTTTATAAGTCAAAACTGTGTTCCGAGGCCTTGAAAACCTCCTTTTATCTCACCTCGTTTTGCGTGTGCAGTCCAGACGTATAACCGAAAAGCTTTTATATGAAAAACTGAGAAAAACACTAATTTTGCCTTTAAAATTAAATTTAAGTTGACTTCGGTCAATATTTTGGGTAAACGGACCCAGATCCGTGATTTGACGGTCCTGGAGGGTCCGTAGGAAAATATGTGACTTGGGCGTATGCCCGGAATTGAATTCCGAGGTCCCAAGCCCGAGAAATGAATTTTTGAAAGAAATTATTTTACTGAAATTATAAGAGTTTTTAGAAATTTGATTATATTTGAAATTGCTGGTATCGGACCCGTATTTTGATTTCGGAGTCTGCTAAAGGTTTAATATAGTATTTGTCTGATGCCTGTAAAATTTGGTAAGAAACGGAGGCCATTTGACGTGATTCAGACCCGTAATTGTGAAATTTGAAACTTTGAAAGTTGTTAAGATTTTCCTTTGATTTTATGCTAAATTCGTTGTTTAAGACGTTATTTTGGCAATGTGATTGTACGAGTAAGTCCGTAAGATGTTTTTAAGGTTGTGTACATGTTTGGTTTGGAGCCTCGAGGGTTGGGGTGTGTAAAATTTTGGCTGAGATTTGCTCTATGCGAACGCATAGACCTGGGGTGCGAACATGGAGCATTGGGAAATTACTCTACACGAACGCACCAGATCAAATGCGAACGCACAGTTATAGGGGGGAGGGCTGGCCACGAACCTAGGAGAGCTATGCGAATGCGACCCCTTGTACGCGAACGTGAAGGTGGGGCAGGGCTAAGCCTTTGCGAACACACAGCTCTTCCTGCGACCGCATAAGTCCTCTAATAAGCTGCCTTTCGCGAACGCATCAGTGCTCACGCGAACGCACTGAGTACTGTCGCCCAGCACTTAAAACAGTAGAAAAACGAGATTTTAGCCATAACTTCATATTTTCAAAACCAAGGAAGCTTAGGGGCGATTTTTGAAGAGGGATTTCACCACCAAGTTCTAGGTTTGTGTTCTTAAACTCGTTTTCTTCATTTTCCATTAAGACCTGATCTCGCTCAACTATGTCTAATAAAAGACTAAACGGGCGTTGCAAATATAATACGGGATATTATGCCCAGAGTCGATCCCACAGGGAATTTACGAATCAATCAAGTCTTTAGAATACGCAACTTTTACTCAATCAATTCTCTCAAGACTTTTTAATATAAATTGGTGATGTTTTACTAATTCTACTGACAATAATAATAACTAGCAATTACTAACAATGTGTTGTAAACAATGATGGTAAAGGTCTAAGGTTATGGTTTCCCCCGTTGGTGAACTTACTTCTCGGATACTTCTTATAGTTTGATTAGTTGTCTCTATCAATCATGAACACTCTATCTACCATAAATCTCTCTCAAGTAATTATGATAATTTACTAGACGCACTCTCTCAAGTTACGCTAGCTAGATTGCATTACAGTTCACTTTAGATTGCACCCAAGGTATCGTTATCTCTAATCCAACCTCTAAACCCTCGATTATGACTTTCTTCTATACTCTGGGAGTGATGTTGTCCAAACAACTACCTAAATATGCACTCTCTCTCAAGTAGATACATAATAAATAGG
>ML386450.1:0-61382 GCA_005239525.1 Nicotiana knightiana | reverse complement strand
AAATTGCATAATTGAACTACAAAGTAATGAATAAAAGATGTAAAAATCAATGTTTTGTCACTTCAATGGTTTTCTCTCTTCGAATCCTTCGTATGCCTTCCGAATCCCCTCAAGTTGTGTTTTGGGGGTCTATTTATATGTTTAGGACAAATCCTAAACGTGTAGGAGACTTCTATTCCAACTGGGAAACACTTAAACTTGTCAAAACTCGGAATTGACCGAACCTGGGACCCCGGGTGTTTGGGCTCAAACGCCCCCTTAAGGCCAGGGCAGGCCTGGCGTTTGGGCTCTAAGGCCCCCCTAACGCCAGGGGCTGCCTGGATTTAGGGGCCAAACGCTCCCCTAACGCCAGGGGCTGCCTGGATTTAGGGGCCAAACGCCCGGCTATCGCCCGGGTGTTTCCTCTTCGACCCTTAAGCGTATTTTCGACGTATTTGCATCCCTTTAGCTCCGTTTCCATCTCCACTTCACCTACACATGAAATAAACTCTATTAAGCACATAAAACATGTGTTTTTTTTTTTTATCATTAACGCACATAAAATGTAAGGCATATAACATACTAAACCATGAATTCTAGCCTCGCATCAACACCCATTAGATTTCTAGGCCTAAATCTTGTTCTTGAAGGGTAGAAATTAGGGATTTTAGGGGAATTAGGGATTTTACAAATTTGGAAATTTAGACCTCGATTTGGGGTCGCATTCCGAAACTAATTACATATTCTTGCTCGTGGGTGAATGGGTGATCGGGTTTTTGTCCGAACCTCATGTTTTGACTAAGCGGGCCCCGGAGTCGATTTTTGACTTTTTTTGGGAAGAATATATAAAACTCATAATTAAGCATTGGGGTTGAATTATTTAGCACTTATTGATATTATTGAGATGATTATGTCTAGATACAATTGAATTGGAGGTGAATTCTAAAGGGAAAGCGGTAATTGAGGCTTGACTTTGGTCGTGAAATTCAAGGTAAGTGTTTGGCTTAACTTAGCTTGAGGGAGTAGGTATTGTGTATTATTTTCTACGTGTTAGTATAATGTGCAACGTATAGGTGTGGTGACGAGTATCTATACGTTGGTTTCAAGCATGCCGTGAGTCGAATATTGTGATTTATGTGATTTTTCATTAAGCATTACTTGAGTTTAATTTGACAATTATCTATGTTGGTGGTGTTTTCCTTGGTATTGATCATTGTTGAGTATTGGTTCAAGTTGAGAATTACCACGTGAAATTGAGTAACTAGGTGAGATTGGTTATAGTTGTTTTCTCTTCCCGGGATGATATTGATTCTACTGTTGACTCCCTTTCCGGGACGTTATGACTTTATTATTGTGGTTTGTATTGTTGATTTCCTTGCCGGATTGTTGTTATTGCTTCGTTTGGGTGAGAAAGAGTGTAAAGCACGAAGGGTGATACCGTGTATGATATTGTGAGAGAGGGTAAAAGCACAAAGGGTGATGCCGTGCCATATTATGATATTAAAAGCATGAAGGGTGATGTCGTGCCGTTTCTACTGATTTTTTGTGAGGATGAGAGTAAAAGCACGAAGGGTGATGCCGTGCACTTGTTTTTGTATTGTTACTTCTGTTGTTTAAATTGATATCTAAATTGTTTCTTTACTTCTTATTTTCATTATTTGATATTTCCTCCCCTCAGCATGTTCCCCTTTCTTTTTATTTAGCTGCTTATTTCTCGTTGTTATTATTTTCTCCGTATATGATTAAACTGCACAAGTTTAGTTGGTTGTCGTGTCCTAGCCTCATCACTACTTCACTGAGGTTAGGCTCGACACTTACTCAGTACATGGGGTCGGTTGTACTGATGCTACACTCTGCACTTTTGTGCAGATCCCGGTACAGGACCCTAAGGACCTTAGAGTGAGGAGGCTTCCTTCAATCCATTTGGATATTCCGAGGTAGTACTGCAGGCGTCCACATGCCTTGGCGTCCCCTCCTACTTTATTTTCCACTCTGTTCTTCTTTATTCTAAGGCAGATGTATTTATTTTGTTCAGACTCTTATATATAGTATTCATAGACAGTCCGTGAAGTTGTGACACCAAATTCTGGGCTTAGTGTTATGATTTTCGTAATGGCATTTAATCAAGTTGTTAGACTTTGTTTTCATTCGCACTTTTATTTTCGCTGATTTGTACATCACCTGTTATCTGTTAAAAATAAATGAATAAGGTAAATAAACATTAACGTTGGTTTGCCTAGCGAGTTCAATGTTAGGCGCCATCACGGTCCCGACGGTGTGAAATTTGGTTCGTGACACAAAGCCTCATAATCGATTTCATTGTTAGTTAACGGAACAGTTTTATTGGACTGCCCCAGAGTTTCCCTCGAGGGTGTGACTAATTTGTGTTGATCTCGATATGAACTTGCTTAAGGCTGCTAACCTACCAGTTAATTTTTGTACTTTATTTACATTTTTGAATTGGTCCAGAATGTCCTCGATGGATTTGATTTTGTCGGAATTTACCTCGATCCCTCTTTGTGAGACCAGTAACCCCAAAAACTTATCGGAACCGAACCCGAACGTATATTTTTTCAGTTTAAGTTTCATGTTGTGCTTCCTCAGAATGTCGAATGTCTCTTGGAGGTGCTTCAAATGATCTCTGGCTCTCAAAGACTTAAATAACATGTCATTGATTTGCTTATCTGATTTTCAAACATTTTGTTAACGAGCCTCTCGTAATAACTCCGGCGTTCTTAAGCCCAAATGGCATCACTTTATAGCAATATGTGCCAAAGTTTGTTATGAAAGAAGTTTTTTCCTGATCCTCTAGGTTCATCTTGATTTGATTGTATCCAGAGTAAGCATCAAGGAATTTCATTAACTCGTGCCCGGCCATAACATCAATCATTTAATTAATATTTAGCAATGGGAATGAGTCCTTAGGGCACGTCTTATTTAAATATTTATAATCAACGCACATTCTAAACTTTTTATTCTTCTTCGGAACTACAACTACATTGGCTAACGATTCTGGATATTTTACCTCCCATATGGAACCGATATTGAGTAGTCGGGTTACCTTTTTTGTAACAAATCTGTTCCTGACCTCGGCAATCGGGCATTTCTTCTACCTTACATGTGGGTAGTTTGGGTCAAAGCTTAGCTTGTGCACTGCCACTTCTAATGGGATACCTATCATATTCGAGTGGACCTACAAAGAAATCTGCATTAGCCTTAAGGAAATTTATAAATTCTAACCTGAGTTGGGGACTGAGTCCTGTTGCCAAGTGAAACTTCCTTTCTAGAAATTCATCGAACAAGGCCACTTGCTCGAGTTCTTCCGTGATTGATTTTGTCGCATCCGTCTCCTCAGGTACCTGAAAATATTTCGGCACCTGCTGGGATTCTGATGATTCCTCGCCCTTATCATCTTCATTCGGGAAGAGAGAATGCATCGGTTCCTATAATTACTATTTAATGGGCTACTTCCCCTTGATGCTGGAAATTTTTATTGTGTTCATCTCTCTTGTTGTCGACTGGTCTCCTCTTATCTGCTTAAACCCTTCCAGTATTGGAAACTTCAATAACTTGTGATATGTCGAAGATACCACTTTCATCTCATGTATCCACGACCTCTCGAGGATTACATTGTAGCCCATGTCGCCATCTACTACTTCAAATAAGGTAGTCTTGGTTACCCCTTCGGCATTCGTGGGAAGCACGATCTCTCCTAGGATTGTCATACTTGCCAAGTTGAATTCAGCTAAGAGTTTTGTCGTTGGTATGATGCTTTCGGTCAGTTTTACTTACTCCAACACTCTCCATTTGATGATGTTGGTTGAACTTCCTGCGTCAACCAAAACGCGCTTAATTTTGAAATCTAAAACATTAAGAGAGATTACAATAGCATCATTATGTGGCAGAAGAAGTTCGTCAACATTTTCCAGGATTTTTGGAGTCTCTTGTTGTGAGTCTTCGATATCTTTGTTTTCTTGTCCACCGAGAAGGTTACACCGTTGATTTCGTTCCCTCCAAAAATCATGTTGATGGTCAACCGAGGGGAGTTCTCTGCCGCCTTTGAAGGCTCTGCATTGTCCCGGCTTCGGCCGTAGTTGTTCTTCGCTCGTTCACTTAAAAATTCCCTGAGATGGCCATTCTTCAACAATGCCGCCACCTCTTCACGTAGATGCCGATAGTCCCCAGTTCTATGGCTGTAAGTACCATGATACTCACACGACAAGTTGGGATCCCTCTGGCTGGGATCAAAACTGATTAGCCTCGAGAATCGTGCTTCTTTGATATTCCTTATTGCCAATACCAACCCCTACGTTGCCCACTCTTCTCGTACAGCTGGTAGTAGCATCCTCTCTTTCTGGGACCGGATCATGAATTCCCGCAACAATTTGGACTCACCTTGCGCAATCCTGAATATGTCCGCCTTCATGGCTTGGACTTTCCTTTACCCGACATGGGCCTTAATGAATGAATCTGCAAGCATCTCAAAAGAGTCAACTGAATACTCGCGTAAGAGTGAATACCATGTTAAGGCCCCATTTTTTAAGGTTTCACCAAATTCTTCAGCAAGACCGACTCGATCTCATATTGAGCCAAACCGTTCCCTTTCACATCCGTGGTGTAAGTTGTGATGTGCTTATGCAGATTTGAGGTCCCATCGTACTTTGGTATGTCCGACATTTTGAACCTCTTCAGAATTAACTATGGCACTGTGCTCGGCTTAAACGGAAATTGCGTGTTTTTTTTCGAATCTGAGCCTTTCAAAACGGGTGGTGTGCTAGGAATTTTATCCATTCGGGCATGAAACTCCTTTGCATTTTCGTTCATTTCTTTCATAAACCTCATGAGCTAGGTTTTGAAGGGTCATTCCCCTTGTCATTCCCAGATCCGTTACCCGATTCCTCCGGCACCGTCAAAACCGACTTCACCCCTTGGGGTGTTATTACGACTCTCTGAGTCATTTGATTTGCAGGAACGCTGGGAGGAACCAGGAACCTTCCGTTTGCATTATTTGAGGAGCCTGACAATGCTTACTTTAACTCCGTCATCACCCGATCCTGCCTAGAGAGGTGACTCATGATTGTTTTCCGTTGTTCTCTTACGATTTTCACTGTTTCCACGAAGTGTTCCTACCCCGCATCGTCGGGAGTTGGCTCCCTCACATGCCGAGGGTTCTTCCCTTCATGAACCGGGATTGTTTTGTCCCTTTCGTTGCGGGTGTCGCTGATTGAGTCTTCATATTTAGGCAACGCGTTCCTCAATGTTGTGTATGGTAGTTGACATCATTAGCTGCCATTTCTAATTTCTTGCTACGAAAAAAATCAAACAAGTTAGTAATAAACGCAAGGATCAAAGCAATTACGCAATTGTCTAAGCCCCACAGTGGGCGCCAAACTGTTTACCCATTAAACAGTATAGTTAAATTAGTTACGTGGTTTATAGACAGGCGAACTGATTTGATCCAAAAGTGATAAAGAAGTAAGATTAAAAATGAGATCTATCAATTGAAATTGAAGAAGATGACAAGCCTGGCTCATAGCGCAATGTCTCCGAGGACAAACACGAAAGCAATGATAAAGAATAAGTAAAGTTGTTTAATTGAGGGAAAAAGTAAAATATATCGTATGTTTGCAAAGAATTTTCTGTCTTGCAGTGGCTGCTGAGCCTATTATTTATAGCTTTACCTAGGAAAACAAGATCCTAGGATCAAGATCATCTTAAATGATAATAAAATAGTCGTTGATGAGCACGTAACGACAAGCCATGATTGCAAATATTATCTTTAACAATCGCTCATTTAATGTTACAAAATATTCCCTCATTGAATGCTATCTGATGGCAACTACTCGATCGACTCCCGTTGATTACGCTCCCTTCGGGATTTGCCCGTCGATTACAATTGTTGTATCCAGTACTGATTGTTGCTTGACTTGCTTTTTACTTATCTTCGATTCCATGTGTCATGCTAACATTCGACCATTTATTATAAACCAATTTTACCCCGTCCATTGGATAGTGGGGTTAAGACTAAGACGTCTATCGTAATTGGAGGACATCAAATGGAGGATAATCTGTTGCAATTTGATTTGGGACAAGAGAGACTAGGGTTTAGTTCATTAGTTTTGGCCTACAACACCACATGTTCCAATTTCAACTTTATCACTGCTAGTAACTTGAGTTGAAATTAACCTAAAGCAAGACAATATACCAATACGTTGATGAATTCCTTTTATATAGTTTGAATGTACTTATGAATGTTTTAGTAAGATTTGCAGTCGTTGCTACTATTAATTTTCAAGCATTTTATTCTGATTTTTGAAATTTGTTATTTTTCACATTGTTTTAAGAAGAAATATATGAATTGTATAATATATTTACAGTGAAGTATAGAATAAGTATATAATGCATGATTACATATTAAGTAATTATAGTAATGCATGTTTATATCAAAAGAATAATTTACAAGTTATATATTTATTGCACTGGTATACATGTATCAGGTTTGAATAAATTTTTTATGTGTTTACTGTTTTGAATGCACTTCATTCATAATTTGAAATATAAAGATGAGGCAATTAATCTAGCTGAGAAAATGTTGCCAGTCAATTTTAATTGCTACCAAGTACCATGGAGAAAGTCTGTAACTAATCTGTTGATAAAGTTATCCCCTTTCAAATACTTAATTTGTGATCAATATTCAAAAGTGGACAATTTGTTAATCACATAAGAACAATTGTGCTCCCTATTTTTCAATCTTATAGCCTAAATTTTAATTTACAACCAACTAGCCTAAAAATAATAGGTTAAGATTCAACATCCAACTCCAAAAGGTTGCTCAAACTTTTAAGTTAATTTTTGAATCAGTAATTGTGACTCAAATATTAGTTCAACAAACCAAATCCATTTGGATGGTGAAAATTAGATTTTTAACAAGCTTAAATATGTGGGTTTAAATTTTGAATTTGATTTTGTGAGAAATTTAGAGTGAGCGTTATTTAGACTTGTTAGAAATAGTATAAGGGGGTTGTATATAAAATTTGAAGTCATTTAATGGAGATTTGGATTGGTTTTGAACAAGAATCGCAACTGAAAATCGTGGAAGAAGTTTGTCTACAGACGCTTGTATAAAGATGTATAAAAGTTTATAATAGTGTATAAGATGTGTTTATACGCTCATATACACTATTATACAAGATTATACATGATTATACAAAAACTGACTTCGTCTTCTTCCTTGAGTCTTTTCTGAAGTTTTACTCAAATCTTACTCAAATCTACTCAAAATCACTTCAAATTTAAATTTTGAACTCTTTTTGATATTTTCAATCAATTGGAACAACACCCAATCCAAACTACTAACAAACTAAAAAAATTTAATTTTAGAAAGCAAAGCTTTGAATGACCTTCTATGGTAGACTTTTACTCTTCAATTATCTTACATTGCAACCAGGTGACACAGGGGGGAAGCAGAAAATACACGGTCCTTGAAGTATATGTAGAAGATGTGAGAATAAGAGAGACTGAAAGCAATGGTTGTGAGAACACAGATTTAACTCCATAGCTTTTAGGAGGAATCGTTTGTACGAGCAGAGATTTTAAATTTGCCAGTGCTTTCAAAATATTTGAAATATGGGCTAGGTCGGATAAAACTTAAAAACATGAGCCATTTTTTATTATGGTGTGAAATCATGTGTATTTTCTTATAATTATTTCTTTGTTAACTTTCAAAGTCAACCAAGAAAAGAAGGAAAGGAAAGTGAGTTAGAATCTTAGACAACACTCGCATGTGACATGATAAGGTCGGGAAGTGAAAAATATTAGTAGCTCAAATAATTGAGTAAAAATTACGCGTGGCACCTTATTTGGTCGCCCCCATTTAATCTATACTCGCTTTTTTAAAAGCTTTTAACTTGTACCCACTTTTAAAATAATTTCAGCTCCCTTTTTCCTCGCTGAGCTGAAGTTCACCAGTTAAGCTGAAGTTCGCCAGTTATAAAGACAAAACTTCAGCATACGGGGCTGAAGTTCCCCAGTTACAAAGACAAAACTTCAGCTCTAGAGCTGAAGTTCCCAAGTTATAAAGACAACAACTTCAGGACAAAACTTCAGCTCTAGAGCTGAAGTTTTGTCTTTGTAAACTGGGGAACTTCAGCCCCGTATGCTGAATTTGTTGTCTTTATTACTTGGGAACTTCAGCCCCGTATGCTGAAGTTTCCCATTTACAAAATACAAAACTTCAGCTCTAGAGCTGAAGTTCCCAATGCTGAAGTTTTTGTCTTTGTAAATGGGGAACTTCAGCATCGTATGCTGAAGTTGTTGTCTTTATAACTTGGGAACTTCAGCCCCGTATGCTGAAGTTCCCTATTTACAAAAGACAAAAACTTCAGCCCATATGCTGAAGTTTTTGTCTTTATAACTGGAGAACTTCAGCCCACCCCATTTACAAAGACAAAAACTTCAGCTCTAGAGCTGAAGTTCCCAAGTTATAAAGACAACAACTTCAGCATACGATGCTGAAGTTCCCCATTTACAAAGACAAAAACTTCAGCTCTAGAGCTGAAGTTCCCCATTTACTAGAGATGAAGTTCGCAAGCTACTTCAGGTCCGTCTACAATAATGCTGAAGTTTTGCGTGATTGCTTTTGCTATTTCAGCCTCGCATGCTGAAGTTATGCACAAAAGCGGGTACAAATGTAATTTTTTTTACAAAGCGGGTATAAGTTAAAACGTGACACAAAAAGTGGGTACGGATGCAAAAGCCCCAATAATTGATCATTCGGCCGGGTCAAATATACTTCTATACTTTCGAAAATGGTTTAAGAATATTCATTGTTATACTATTGGGCTATTTATGCTCCTGCCGTCATATTTTGGAACGAAAATAAATACCCATATTTTGGATGGAGTGCCACGTGGCAATACCAGATTAAAATGGCTCATTTCTTCTTTTTATCCGATCCATTTAAAAGAAAGGGAAACTTACACAAATGTCCCAAATAAGTCTTAACTTACCAACCTCTAGCCATTAGTCATAGACTTACCAAAACTAGCCAAGTACATATAAAAATTGAAAAACCAAATAAATAAGGTTCTTTCTCTCAAAGAATCACATGCAAAAATCATCTTCCATATTCTTAAGCGTGATTTGCAACATTAGATGCAAGACGGAAAGGAAATTTCAAGGATGAGGTAGCAAATAAGGTGATAAATACAAAAAAAAATTACAATATTCCAAAAGACTAAGCAAAAAAGGAACTTTTGAATGGGTATAGTTGAGATTCATTGAAAACATATAGATAAATCAATATACAAATTTTGAGTAAGATTGGATGTGATTTGGACTGGTTTTGTATCAAAATTCGTAATTAAATCGATTTCAAAAAATCTTCTGCGACACATGTATCTCACACATAGATATACATGTGATACACAGTTGATACAAATATGATACATAGGTGATACACAAATGATACACATATCATTTTTTTTTCATGTTCAATTTCTACTTCAAATTTTTTTCAATTCAAACCACCTCAAAACTCAACAAAATCATTCCAAAATTGAGATTCAAGCTCCTTAAGATGTGCCCAATCTATTTTCTAATAATACACAATCAAAAGAAAGCAAAAATCTGATATATTTTTGCTACAAATAGCTAATTGGCTAATATTGTAATATTTTATGAATTAACCAATTTTTGTAATAAGCTACTTACAAATGGACATAACTGGTAGTTTCCCTAAAAGTAACCCACCACTGGACCCAAATTTCAAGAGTTGTGGACTATTTGCTGCAGTCTTTTTCTTAGTTTTGGACTTGTTTTCTGCTATTTTTAGTGTACCTTTATGGGGTTCAATGCGCTAAAATATGCGCCTTAACTATTTTGTGTTGGTTTTAGTGAGATGAAAAAGAGTTAATAAGTGTTACAAAGAAGATACAAAATTATATCATGTGTGATGTAGTTTTTGTAAATTATGTAACTGCTTTAGTCTTGATTTCCAGTTTTACTTTTGGCTAATTATCCAGATTTGCATATATATGTTAGTTGCAGTTTTCCAATTCTTTTTTTTTTCTCTTACCTAGTTTATTTCTAATCAGAAAGCATTTTAGAGAAATTGACGTGTAAATTATCAGTTGGCCAATACTTATTTCCTTAGCATGGATTTGCTTTGGCTTTTCTTTTGGTTTTATTCTGTACATACGTATTAGTTGAAATGGCTGTGAAATGCTAGAATAGAGATACGGAAACGGCTGTGAAATGCTAGAATAGATATACGGAAACGTACGCAGCAAACAGTCCACAACTCTTGGAATTTGGGTCAAGTGGTGAGTTTTTTTTAAATGAATTGGATAAAAAAAGAAATAGATCATTTTAATATGGTGCTATCACGTGGCATCCCATCCAAAATAAGAGTATTTTTGTTCCAAAGTATGACGACATGGGCATAAATAACCCAATAGTATAAAAAAGGATATTCTTAAACCATTTTCGAAATTACATGATATATTTTGCCCTTTGCCGTCGAACTTTCTTCTTGTAATAGGGGTTTGATTTTCACCTTGTGATCCTTTCCTCGCATTTTCCCTTCCCCTCAAAGAATTTTTTTTTTATCTATTGAAGGGGAAGAGTAGCTGTCTTTGAATAAAATTCATATAAACCTAGTTTTGTATACTAATTTATCACCGGTAAGACATATTCACCTTTAACTAAAGGTCTCGGGTTCGAATTCCAAATAAGAAATACTCCTTGTATGGAGCGCTTTCTCCTAAGAAAAAGAAGTTGTACTATTCTAACTGGTACTAAATAAGTTGGGATCAGCTTGCCAATTTATTTAAGTAACAGCTACACTAGGTGCAGCCATGCGCGCTCCTATGTTCCAAATCTCTCTCTCTTTCATAAGCTGTTTCTTCCCCGTCTCCATTCATGGATTTGTACCGTCTCTTCACATGTTGTCCCATTAATAAAGACAACTCCACCAATTTGCACCCATTTTCCTCTGTTTCCCTTAAAATTTCACTTCAAATTTCAACCCACTACTTTATCTTGGATCGACTGTTGTCGTCGTTACAAGTCCTCAACCTATAAACATGTCCTTCAATATACTTCTATCTGTGATCTGTACAACTTGTTTACACAAATTGATTAAAAAAAAACCTGGTCCTGGTTGTACTGAAAACTCTTGTCCATACTTCCCTAAGAACCCCGTTACTCGAAATGTTTACATGGCCCAAATCTCGATTGATTCTCTTGCTTTAACTACCACTAAAGGTTCAGTTAGCATTCTCTCAAATCATGGTTTTTCTTGTGCTCATACCAAAGATGGAGATGTTATTAATGAAAGCAAAGAACAGAACTACAGAAGTGAATGTTTAAACACACTGGAAACTTACAAATGCTCCAAGAGTCACAGTGAAGTACATAACGAAAACCAATTTAGAGATTTTAGAATGTTGGTGGTGTTTTCATTCAAGAAAACACAAACTTCCACCAATTTATTAAATTTAGTGTGTCCACTCCTAGCTACATTATACTAGAAGAGAACCTTCCATGACAGTAACAGCTTTCCCTCTCAGAAATACCCTTTGATTCTCCTCGTCTAGATGCACGTTCACCATGCCACCTCTAGGTGAGGCCTGAACCACAAAACAATACCAATCAATAGGGCAAATAGAACTACGTGGTTAGTATAAGTAGTTCCAGAATGCATGTCCACACAAATAAAACTGTGCATTTGGTTCCTGATAAGGGGGATAAGGGAAGTTGGAGGAAGAGAGGAAGTACCGCTAAAGCAACAAAGTCACATTTGCCGAGCTTTTTACGCCAATAAGGAGCCAAGGCACAATGAGCACTTCCACAAACAGGATCCTGAAAAGTTTTGTTTTAAGAAAAACAAAAATATATGCAAGAAGAAAACAGGTGAGACATCGAAGAAGCATCAGCTATACAAACATATAGATGTTTACATATTCAGTTGTCGTTATACGAAGATGAATACTATCTATATTACTTGCTTCAATTCTCTAGGATGTGCAAATTCAGTACCACCTTTTTCAGTGACTATGATCCGCTTGAACACAATAGTATATATGCTCACAGTAGATTCAAGTGCTAGCAACTACCTCATTGATTCCGAACTTTGGGCAGAAGAAGCGACTACAAAAATCAAAGCCAGAACCCTGTGGAGCAGGTCCTGTTATTATTATTCCTCTGCCAGGAATCTTCTGTATTTGATCAAACTGAGGTTGGCATTCCGCCACTGCCTCCCCTGATGGGAGTAGAATCTGCAAAAGCACCATGAATTATCTTCATTTCACTAGGAAGAGATAATTTTACGAACTTTATATAGCATCCCTTCATCCTGAGTTTGAAAAAATGTATTTTTTTCCACAAGAATGAAACAAAAATTCTTTCTTGATTGTCCTTCATGTTTGTACCTTTGTAAAAGAGACTTGCATGAGTTGCTTTTACATGAATTTTTATCTTATGCACTTGTGTAAATTTAAAAGAAAATACCAGATGAATTACGTACAAAAAGATCACTCTTAGATGTCTCAAGCATCTCAACCACAGATGCACCATTCAAGCTTTTCGAAATTGCAGGAACATCAGCAAAATTGGTCTCGGCTATTTCTACAACAGGAAAGTCCAATTCAATTGAGTAACCTGTTGGCCAGTCGTCCTGAGAATTTGGAGCTTTGGCTTCTTGAACTCTTTTAGCAGTTAAAATTCCTGATTTTGTTGAAAACTCAACAGTATCAGTTTTAACAAAGCCATAGGCAAATAGAAAGTGTGCAGCTGCTAGTGTTGCATGCCCACATAGATCTACCTGCAAGCAGTTAAAGTGTTTGTGAATGAATTTCTGTGCTACAAAAGGGAAGTTCTTGAAAACATACAAAAAGTGATAAATCAGGCATAATGTGGAGAAGGGCATCCACCGGCCTAAGCTGCTCTTTATTCATTCTATGTAGCCTCAATGAATACTTTCGACTTTTTGGATTTTCATTTTCCCCAGTTTTCCAATAACAAATTTTCATTTTTCAGAAAGAGGAGCTCCAAACTTTATTGTCTAATTACTCTTATTAACAAAATTTACCCATTCAGTAAATGGATGGGGAAAGTAACAAGCTTTTCATTAGCATTGCCTCAATTTACACTTTCACCGCCAAGACCTAATTAGCTTTAAATATTCATACTGCCTTCCTAGTGTTAAATAAGACACAACAACGACGCCTCAATCCCAAACATAGTGCTCATTTAGACAGCAGAATAAATTTAAAACTGGATAACTTAAAATTAGTTTTTGGGTGGTTAAATTGACTAACAGTGGTTTGAAGATTGAGAAAATGAAGAGCAGAAGAATTTGAAACAGGAGGCTGACCTCATGAACAGGAGTGAACCAACGAAGGCCAAATCTGGGGTTAGACTTCGTGGGTTCATTGGATTGGGTAAGGGAAGTGAGATAACAAGTTTCAGATATATTGAACTCAGTAGCAACGGACTGTAACCATTTGTCATCTTTGTCTTCTTCTAGTAAGCAAACGGCTGCTGGGTTCCCTTTGAATGCTGTGTCAGTGAACGCATCCACCTGAGTTCAACAACCATTTGGCTTTTCAAATAAAACAATGAAAAAACCATTCAAGAAATATAAATAAGTGAGAGCCAAATTACCACACAGTACTTGACGGGTTTCATGGCCATTGTACTAAACAAACAAGATTAGTCTAAGGAAGAAATTGGTGGTGTGGTATAAGCACGAGATATTGAGGATTTTATACTAGTTAATAAAGCAGTCGCAAGGTCACTTAGTCAATGGATGGTTCTTGGCGATCAAGTTACCAAAGATCTAACTGCATTTGCCAACCTTTGTTTTTATTCTAGGGCAAATGGTTTCGGGGCCACTTAAACTTATATGAGTTTGCAAAACCGATATATGAATTTATATTTTTTTTATTGAACACTTCAACTTGACAAAATGTGTACTAATAAATACATCCACCAGAGCGTGTACATCAATTGGGCTGACATGTACACCACGTCACATGCTAAACTATTTTATTACTTGACATGTATTATTTGTGAGTCCCATTTTTAAATACAAAATCAGCAAAAAAAGTTACAAATACAAAAAGAAAAACCTAAAACGTACTACCCAGTTTTAATATGTACCCAATCATCCCCTTCTTCTTCGTTCACCCTGCTCCCTTCCTTTTCTTACTCTTCTTTCTTCTCCTTTTTCTATCATTATTCTTTCTACATCACTGTGGTCATGATTAGGCCATTAAAAAAAAAAAATTAGTTTTGAAATTTCAGAAAATAAAAATCATAATTTTGAAAGTGGAGGTCACCCTATATCATTACAAATCTTCTTCTTTTTGCTGCTAAGTTGAAAAAGATGAATTCGATGAAAGAATGGGGAAGATGAAGGGAAAAATAAACAAAGAAAGGGGAGGGGAAGAGAAATTAGGATAAAAAATAAAAAAACATACAGAAAAGGGGGTGGAAGTTCTGCTAAGAGAGTTGGGAGGGGAGGGGAAAAGAGAAGGGAAAAGTCTTTTTTCGTTTTACTTTGTTATTTATATTTTATTCTAACTCTAATTCTTTTTAGTAAAAATGATACTATTCACGCGCCTTGGCAGTGTGATTTGCACACAGTTTAGCCATGTCAGTTGCAGTGCTTCCACATAGGCATGGTCAGGTGTCAAAAGTGTTTATTAGTACCCATTTTGTCAAGTTGGAGTGTTCAAATGGGAAAAATATAAGTTCATGTATTGACTTTGCAAACTGATACAAGTTTAAGTGGCTCCGAAGCCATTTGGCCTTTATTCTTTCTTCATTGACTATACAGAGTGAACCTTAGCTGGCGACTCAGTAATTAACTTGGATTATTTGATCTCATTTTGAAACTACTTTTTCAAGTTTTATTTTTATTCATTAGTAGATTGTCACGAGCCAGAATTCAACTAGTCGTGATAACACCTAACCCAACCCACTAGGTAAGCTAATAAACAACAATCCAATTCAATGAGATTTACTAAGAAAATAAATGATGAAATAACTAAACTTTTATACATTCCCCAAGGACCGGTAGTACAAATTATGAGCTTCTAAGATTTAGAGTTTACAAAGCTGGTATGAAATATATACATCATCTGTTTGAAATATATTTAACAGATTAATAATTCTAAAGCTACTAAGAACAAGAGGCAGCTATGACCGGAACACAAGTACATTTTCAATGCCAGCTCCCGTCATACACAACAACATCAGCATCCAAAATCTGCACGCAAGGCCAGAAATGTAGTATGAGTACAACTGACCCCATGTATTCAATAAGTAACAAACCTAACTGTATAGGGTAAAGTATGATATGACACGTGGCTGACTAAAATGAGGACACGTGGAATCCAAGATGGGATGGATGAGGACCGAACGCAGCCACTCTGATTGTCACCGGAAAGGATAACGTTCATAAGGGTGTATTAAATGCTCTGCACCCGGTAACATTTACTAAGGAATATTATGCAGCTTAAGAGCGATGACCCGTTACAGAGAATTTGGCATTTATATTCACCGTAATATATTCATCAATGACCCTCATAATTGACATTAAAGGAGGGCACAATCCTAAGACCTCTTTCCCTAGACATAACTATAAATAGTGAGCTCAGTTACCATTATAAAAGACACAGATTTTCTAGAAAAACATATACTATATTCTGTACAAAGTTTTATACAACTTTATTTCTTGCTTTTGATTTCATCGTTGTTGTGCCCGGAAACAGTGTTCACGGAATTATCATTATTGTTGTTTCACCAATTTCTAAGGCTGAGTATTGTATATTTCTTCTATTATTGTATCATTCTAGCATCAAATTAGTTCACTTGTCTAAGAAACCACGTATAAATTCAACTGTATTGTTTTACGGGTAAACAGTTTGGCGCCTCACCGTGGGACCTAGACACTCGTGCAAATTTATCCTTGCCTTCTTTACTGACGTGTTTTGATTATTTTGTCTTAGAAAAATCATAAAAATGGCAGATAACACTGTTAATGATGCACACAACCTCGAAATTCGAGGGGATCAACCTCATTTCAAGAACTCAATCACTGACACCCGCAATGAGGGAAATGACACCACAGAGTGCATGACAGGCGATACCCTCGACAGGTTCGGGAGACCACTCCCGATGATGCTGATGAGAGCTACAAGCAATCATTTTAGGCCATCTCACGCGGTAGGATCAAGTTATGACAGAATTGAAGCAGGCACTAAAGAGAGCCTTCTTGAGTTTCAAGAAACAACCTAGGCAAATATTCACAAACAATACGAGTCAAAGATAAAGATCAAAGAAGACCAGGTCGGTTCTACATCATCGGCCAAAGGACGAGAGAAAAGCAAAGAAAAATCAAAGGATGACTACGATGTGAATATACGGTCTTCAAGGGGTTTATTCTTACCCTACGAGCGGACCAAAGGCCGTGGCAAAAATTTCTGAACAGAAAAAGAAGTTCACCATTGACAGAGGGACTGCTCGTGGTCGAAATAATAGATCACTTCAAGATAAATAAACATTACAAGTGAGGATTTTTCAAAGCTTTATAAGGAATTAAGGATTCAAAAGCTCCAGGAGGTGATGCTTTTAATGCTTGTTTTTTCAAGAAATCATGGCATATAATTGGGCAGGATATCACAGCAGCAGTCCTTAAGTTTTTCAAAGAGAGTGTAATGCATAAACCACTCAATAGCACATTAGTTACACTTATTCCAAAGGTGAAGAATACATAATCAATTAAGCAATATATATCTATTTCTTGCTGTAATGTTTTGTATAAGATTATCTCAAAGATGATCACTAGTAGATTATAAAGTGTGATGGATTATTTGGTGGATAAAAGTCAAGCAGCCTTTGTACCAGGGAGATTAGTGAATGAAAATGTACTGTTAGGACATGAGCTTGTGAAAGGATATAGTCGGAAAGGCATCTCCCCAAGATGCATGATCAAGATAGACATGCAGAAGGCATATGACTCCTTGGAGTGGGTATTCTTAGAACAAGTACTTGCAACAATGAACATACCTAGGCAGTTTCTGAAATGGATAATGACTTGTGTGTCCACAGTTTCTTACTCAATTGTGATCAATGGGAAACCAACAACTCCTTTTGAGGCCAAGCATGGGGTGATACAAGGTGATCCTTTGTCACCTTATCTCTTTGTTTTTGCCATGGAGTATCTGACAAGATTGATGAAGACTCTGAAGAGTAAACCAGATTTTAATTTCCATCCAAGATGTGAGAAGCTAAACATAGTGCAGTTAAGCTTTGCAGATGACCTCTTGCTCTTCTGTAGAGGTGATCTTATGTCTACACATATGATATATGACTGCTTCCAGAAATTCTCCAATTCATCAGGACTGATTGCAAATCAACGAAAGAGCTCCATATACTTTGGTGGAGTACCAGTGCAAGTTCAACATCAGATTCTGAGCAGTTTGGGATTCTCTATAGGGTCCCTACCTTTCAGATATCTTGGTGTGCCATTAAGTGTTAAAAGACTGTCAGTGAATCAGTGTCAGCCTCTCCTAGACAAAATACTAGCAAAAGTGCAGCATTGGACAACAAGGTTCTTATCATATGCAGGTCATTTGCAACTGATAAAAAATGTGATGTTAGCTATTCAATCCTTCTAGTCATAGGTTTTTCCTCTACCAAAAAAGATCCCGCTGAAGATTGAAAGTATATGCAAAAGGTTTTTGTGGACAGGGGAGACTGATGGAAGTAAGAAGGCTTTGGTTGCATGGAAGCAATAATGCTGGCCAAAAACTGCAGGAGGTCTGAGCATAACAGATATAGTCATTTGGAATAAAGCAGCAATTTTGAAGCACCTCTGGAATCTTTGCAACAAGAAGGATCGACTATGGATCAAGTGGATGCATACATATTACATAAAACATGATGTAGTATGGACTGTCAAAGCAAAGAAAGCAACATGGATAACTCAGAAGATTTTAGGAGCTGGGAAATACTTGACAGAAGCAAATATTAATGTAGCAGAGGTGATGACTGGCAAAAATTACTACATCCGAGATGTTTATAATAAGCTAAGGGGTGAGTTCACAAAAGTTCCATGGAGGAGAGTGATATGTAACAGTGATAGTTGTCCAAAATGGCTATTGATTGTTTATATTGCCCTACCGAACAGACTATACACTAAGGATGGACTCATGAAATGGGGAAGCATAACAAGTGCAGTATGTGTATTGTGTGAAGAAACTGATGAGAATCATGACCATCTGTTTTTCGAATGCAAATTCTCAGCAACAGTATGGGAAAAGGTATTGCACTGGGCTGGAGTAGGAAGATATGCCAAGAAATGGAATGAAGAAGTAAGTCGGGCCATCAAATTTGCAGCAGGAAGAAGAGCATCGACAACTATATATAGAATGATGCTAGCTGGCACAATATACTACATATGGCAGGAGAGAAACTGGAGAAGTTTTCGAAATCAAAAAAGAAGAGACGCGGACTTGGTTAGACTGATAATTCAAGATATTCATTGCCGGGGTACTATGAGACTTAGTTTAGAGAAGAAACTACACTCATTGAACTTTTATCCTTAGATTGATTTGTTGTTATTGATTAGATGATGTAGTGTATATAGTTGGGGTTGCATGTCCATCTATATAAGATAGAGATGGTTTTTTGCTTTGCACATGTACTATTTTTCCTAGGTAATAAAAGTTTAAATAACCCAAAAAAAAAAATAATCGTCGGGGTCTCGGGATCTTTCTTACGCAAGTTATCAGAATATAATTTCAACGTCAGTGTAGTGGAACTAGTGTCAACCATGAGGAATATTAAATAGACACGATTCTCGAGACCTATGAGGTACGCTTCCAGATAGAGGGATCCCAATTTATGGTGCGAATACCACGGGACGAACAGTCACCGGATAGGGGACTGTCGACACCTCCGGGAAGAGGTGGCAATGCTATTGAAGAATTGTCATCTATGAGTATTCTTGAGTAATCGAGCTAAGAATAATTATGGTCGTAACAGAGACAACGCCGAACTTATGAAAGTAGGAGAAGAGACCCCACGCCAAACGATCAATATGATCTTCAGGGGGGACGAGATTAACAGTGTCATGTTCTCGATGGCAAATAAGACGAAAGTATCGATAACTCACACTAAAATACTGCGGGAAGACAATATTACTTTCACGGAGGAAGACGCAGACGGATTGTTGTTACCACACAACGACGCACTGCTAATCTCTTTAAATGTGTTAGATTTTAAAATTAAGTGTGTTCTAGTAGATCCAGGAAGCTCAGCCAGTATCATACAATAGATAGTATTGGAGCAAGCTAAACTCACTGGAAGCATTATTCCGGCAACAAAACTCCTCGCTATCATTCAACCTTGCGAGCGTAACGACCCGGGGAGAAATCTTGTTGCTCATGAACGCTGAAGGAGTAATGAAAATAACTCTCTTTGAAGTAGTAGATGGTGATATGGGATACAACATCATCTTAGGAAGGCCATGGTTGCACGAGCTGAAAGTTGTACCTTCGACATATCACCAATTGCTGAAGTTTCCAACGCCTGAAGAAATCAAGAAGATAAGAGGTGATCATCAGGAAACGAGGGAGATGAATGCAATCTTAGTTTCAAGTAGCAAAGGGAAAGAGCACATCGTATAGAAATTACAGGAACCAGCGTCCATTCCCGAGTTAGAAGAGATTATCCCATAGGCAGAGCCATCAGAACAATACTAGGTGCTGAGATATTTCCAATTTCTAGAAGAAATGGACGCAATGAAATCCATGGTGGAGGAACTGGAGAAAGTGGCATTATTCGAAGAATTACTAAAAAAGAAATTTCATTTTGTGATAGGACTGCACCCCGAGCTCAGGCCTGGTTTTATTGAATTCCTTAAAACTTATCGCTGATTGTTTTGCATGGTCGCATGAGGATATGACAGGTATCCTGACGGAAATAGTCGTGCATAAGCTAAGCTTGGATCACAATGTACCGCTGGTACGACAGAAGAAACGCCCTATTACCGAGGCTAGGAATAAATTTGTCAAATAAGAGGTAACCGGCTAGCTTAAAATCGGTTCGGTTAGAGAGGTAAGATACTCAGACTGGCTAGCCAATGTAGTAGTAGTTCCTAAGAAGAAAAATAAATTACATATGTGTGTAGAATATAAAGATCTTAATAAGGCGTTCTAAAAGGCTCGTTTCCACTGCCAAATATCGATCAAATTATTGATGCCACGACCGGGCACGAGTTGATGAGTTTCCTTGATGCTTATTCCGGGTACAACCAGATTAAGATGAACCCAGAAGATCAGGAAAAGACTTTGTTTATAACAAATTTCTGTACATATCGTTACAATGTAATGCCCTTCAGGCAGAAAAATGCCGGAGCCACTTATCAACGGCTCGTAAATAAAATGTTTGAGAAATAAATAGAAAAAACCATGGAAGTTTATATAGAAGATATACTCGTTAAGTCTTTGAACGCAGGTGAACACCTTAAGAATTTACAAGAAACATTAGACATCCTGAGGAAGCACAACATGAAGCTCAACCCCGAAAAGTGCGCGGTCGGGGTCAGTTCTGGTATGTTCCAGGGGTTTCTGGTCTCACAAAGGGAAATTGAGGTAAATCCCAATAAAATCAAGGCCATATATGATATCACGGATCAATTTTCAAACGTAAAGGAAGTCCAAAGACTCACAGGATGGTTAGCAGCTTTAAGCAAATTCATTCCCGGTCGTCGGAAAAATTTCATCGATTCTTCATATTGCTCAAAAAGAAGAATAATTTCAAATAGACACCGGAGTGCCAGCAGGTTTTGAGGGACCTGAAGAAGTACTTATCAAGCCCTCCATTGCTTTCAAAACCAAAAGAAGGTGAAACGTTGCTATTCTAACTCGCGGTTTCAGGAGTTCTGGTAAGTGCAGTTTTAGTCCGGGAGGACGACAATACGCAATTTCCTATTTATTACTTTAGAAAAATTTAACGGGAGCAGAAAATCGCTACCCACATTTAGAAAAATTGGCCTTAGCTCTCGTGGTCACCGCTTGAAAGATGAGGCCCTATTTTCAATGCCACCCAATAGTTATGGTAACTACTTTCCCTTTACGGAACATCCTTATTAAGCCCGAGCTCTCTGGAAGATTGGCCAAGTGGGCCATCGAAATGAGTGAATTCGACATAGAATATAAACCGAGGATTGCGATTAAGTCACAAGTCTTGGTTGACTTCATGGCCGATTTTGGGACTGCTACCTCTGGCATTCAAGGAGGCAGTAATGGTGTCGGAATCGACATCAGTGGTTTGGACCTTATTTACAGACAGAGCTTTGACCGTAAAAGTGTCCGGGCTCGGAATAGTCTTAATCACGCCTTCAGGGGAAACCTTAAGACAAGCCATCAGAACGATCTTCTCAACTAACAATGAAGCTGAGTGTGAAGCTTTGATTGTAGGGCTCGATTGGCCTGGGGACTCAATTTCGAGGTTATTGTAATCAAATGTGACTCACAACTGGTGGTAAATCAGGTCTACGGGATCTTTGATACCAAAGAAGAACGTATGCAACAATACGTGGTAAAGGTCCAGGCTCTCTTGGAACGATTCCAGGAGTGGTCAATTACTCATAACCCGAGGGAGGATAACGCAGAAGCGGATGCATTAACAAACTTAGGATCTTCGACGAAAATAAAGGGATCGGAGTCCGGAACGGTGGTAAAACTGTTGAGCTTAGTCCTAGATACAGATGGTTACTATGAGGTAAATTCGGTTAGTTTGGTCTGTGACTAGAGAAATGAAATACTTAACTACCTCGAGCACGGAAAGTTGCCCGACGACCCCAAAGCATCACGGGCGTTATGCGCCAAAGTTGCACGTTATAGCTTCAAGAAAGGCCAATTGTATAGAAATTATTTTCAAGGTCCGCTGGCCCCTTGCTTAGGAGCATCAGAGGCCAATTATGTCATGAGAGAAATCCACGAAGGGATATGCGGCAGTCACTCAGGCGCAAATTATTTGGTGTTGAAGTTAGTACGAGCAGGATATTGTTGTCCTCGCATGGAGCAAGACACCAAAAATTTCATATGAAAATGTGATAAATTCCAATGTTATGCATCGCTAGTACATAAACCGACAGAACCATTGCATTCGGTTCTGTCCCCATGACAGTTCATGAAATGGGGGACGGACATCATCGGACCACTGGCACCGACTCCCGGGAAGGTAAGGTTTCTTTTAATTTTGACTGATTTTTTTCTAAAGGGTGGAAGTAGGTTCCTATCAGAAGATCGGAGAAAGAGAAGTGGTCGATTTCTTGTGGGAAAAAAATAATTTGCAGGTTCAGAATACAAAAAGAGATAGCATGCGACAATGGAACAGTTCATCGGTGCAAAAGTTACAAAGTTCCTTGAAGACTTGAAACTAAAGAGGATCACATCTCCGCCTTATCATTTGAGCGCAAACGTTCAAACGGAGTCAACAAACAAAGTGATCATTCAAAACCTCAAGAAATGGTTGGAAGCGGCAAAAGGCAAATGACCCAAATAATTTCCCGGAGTTCTATGGGCCTACCGAACAACGACCAAATCAAGTAGATGAGAAACTCCTTTTCCCTTTTGTACGGTGCTAAAGCCCTAATCCCGGTCGAAGTAGGTGAACCCACTTTGAGATATTCTCAGATAAATGAAGAATCGAACAACAAAGCAATGCTAATCAACTTGGAACTGCTGGAGGAATGCAGGTATTTGGCACATGTAAGAATGGTAGCTCACAAGCAGAGGATGGAGCGATATTACAATTGAAGAGCCAACTTCTGTTTTTCCAAAGTAGGAGACTTGGTTCTAAGGAATGTAACACAAAATACCCGGGAGCTCAATGCGGGAAAGCTAGGTCCAACGTGGAAAGGTCCCTACCGGATTTCAGCTGTCAATGGGAAAGGTTCATACGAGTTGGAGAACCAGAATGGAGACAAGTTTCCCAGCAACTGGAACGTGGCATACCTCAAAAGATATTATTGCTGATGAACAACACTCAAACGGAAAGTATGTGCTGCACCTTTTTTCCCTTCGTTCAGTTTTTGTCCCAATTGATTTTTTCTGGCAAGGTTATTAACGAGGCAGCGACAAAAATCATACTACGAAGACAACAATAATAATACCTTTGATAGCAAGGTAAACGAAAAAGCTTCCACTCGGGAACGATTAGGTAATCTTTAGTTCGATAGAAAATTTCCACCATGAAGTTAACTTTGCTACCAAACAAAGGTTACCCGAGCGTTCACGAGCACAAACCACCAGAGGACTGTTAGATATTCTTTCACTCGATAGCATGGATTCCTAAGGGGAAACAAGATATGTTGCCGAGCAAAGGATTACCTAGCAATTCATTGGTGGAAACTTCAAAGATACAAGACTTCTATTTTTCCAATCCGCATTCTTCGCATTCAAACACTAGGGGGAGGGGGGGGAGAATGATATGAGCAACGACAAAAATGACTGCCACGTCAACCGGGAACAAAAACCCAGAAATATACGGCAACAATGATTGCCACGTCAACGGGGAACGAAAATCCAAAAACAAAATGCATCATCGGGATCGGGAACTACGCAGCCGGCCCTGTAGAAACAAGTTGTACAAGATAGCCACAAGTAATGGAAATTTCTTTTCTGCATAGCAAAATGCTTATGTAATTTATGAAAATGAAGGAATGAAATGAAATCCTTTGCTTTTATCTTGTTTCTTGTCTGAACGATGAGCTGACTTTGTCATTTGAAAGTTAAACTAGTACTTCAAATGTTATTGTCGTAATGAACATGAGACGTCCTCTTCAAGAGCACTGTAAAAATAAGAGGGCCCTCTCTTATAAAAACCCTCACGTTAAAGGGTTGGTTCTGGAAGAATCAATTCCCGAAATCTGAAATGTCATCGGGGAAAAATACACCCGAAGCCGCATACGAAAAGGACGCAAAAAGAAAACTTGTGCAAGTACTCGTGGAAACCCTCACATAAAATGGATAATACTCAGAACAAAAATTCTTCAAAGAAAAGACATTCGAGATTACACATAATAAAGTGCGAACAGAACAACATACGCAGAATACTTGAGCAAGTGCAAAAGTTTAAGACTTGTATGAATATTCAACCGAAAGTGAGACTCAAGCAACACTTGAGCAAAAAATATGTCCTTATTTACAAGGACAAGCCAAATGATAAAAATAAAAAATGAAAAAAGAAAGAAAAATCTAAACTGCAGTGTCTCCGGAACCAAGAGGAAGAGAAGTATTCGCATCCCCGGGAGAAGTAGATGGTCCCATCGATGGCTCAATATTTTCCCCAGTTTGGTATTCAGCATTATCGCCCTCTGATCCCTCTTCAGTTTCCGTAAACTTGGAAAATCAGAAGAATCTGAAGCTTCAGACTGCATCGGGAGTCCACTTTTTTGCAGCCAACTCAAGCTCTCGGGCCTTAGCAATTTCGGCATCAACGTCAATGTACCAGCTCTGGCCTCTTCCAAGGTTTTTCTGCTCATGCAATACATGGAATAAGTTTTTTCAACAGTGAGAGAAGCCGCTCTACACTTAAGTGCTTCTTGGATTTGAGGAACCTCGGAGGAAAGGTTTTCCCGGGCGGACCTAGCAGATTTGAGGCTGACGTCGAGCTCGCAGACATATGAATTAAATAGCCTATTATGCTCGATAGTTTTCTTGTACTTATCTTCTAACTGTCCATGTTTCTCCCACATAGTAGCAAGCTCTTCGTTTTGGAGTTCAAGGCTGCTTCCAAGTTAATCATTCTTTCAGCGGAAGCAACCTCACGATCGGTTGCAGCAAGAACATCGTTCTGGACTTCAACCCATTTGGCCTTGGCTCAAGTATAATCCTCAACGGCGCAATTTCCTGGCTAAGGGTTACCACTTCTTGGTTTCTTTGATGCAAATGAGCCTCCAAAACAACGGCCTCAGTAGCTTTGGTTTCCAGTTCCGAGAGGCGGAGAACAGTCTGGTCCCATTTCACCAAAAGTTGATCTCATTCAGAAGTAAGTTCTTCCTTTTCAAGAGTCAACCTTTGAAGGCCCACAGAATCAAGAAATTTGGCCTACAAAAAAAGAAGAGGTAAAACATATAATACATTCATTCAAAAGTAGAAGAAATAATCGAGGAAGGAAGGAACGTACCGCTGCGGCATTATGCATAACATTGTTCAACAAACACTCTCCCAAGAGTGTCTAAATCTTTTCCCTATCTTTTTCTGAAGCCAAAGGCTTCAAGTAGTTATCAAGATCCACCGACCGTGATAACAGGTTGCACCCGATAGAGACTGAAAGAGTAACGCCCCACCTCCTTTGTGGATCTTCAGAAGGGGCAACATAATTTTGCCCTAAATTCCCGTTAACTGGGGACAGTGGAAGAGGAACACCTTCTTCATGGTCAGGTGCGGTTGATGGAGATGGTGTAGCAACCATTGGTGGAAGAGTGGACAAAGATGGAAGTGATGTAGCAGTTGCTGGTGTTGGTGAAGGTGGAGATAAAGTTGATGGAGTAAAAGAATGAGAAGTAGCTACATCAAATGCAGTGCTGGTTGTTTGATGCTCTCCAACCAAAGACGGCAAGGACCCGGTACTCAGCCTGGCAGCACCGGTTACAACAGTTGGGGCCTGGAAGCGGGAGTTGGCATACTCTACTAAATCAGATTCCCCCCAAAGTGCCGAGACATTGTCTTTAGTTGGTGTAATTATCTGAACAAGTCGAGCATCCTGTTGAGATGATGAAGATCGTCTCCTTTTATGTAAAGAATCTCCCTCATCACTAGCTTCTTCATCATCAGCAATCATCACAATGTCTATAACCGGCCCGGAAGGAGGACTAGTAATCATCTCCACTGGACATGACTCGGTGGAATCAATCTTTGCCCTTTTATTCTATTCTTTGTTTGCTGAGGAACGTCTTCTCTTTGTTTGCTTATCCTTCGGGCGGGGACTCCGTAAAGAATTATTTGCACCCGAAACAGGCCCGGAGATACCTGTTCGAGTAAGTGCTTCCTGAAGCAGCCTCGCTGCATCAGCAGGATCCTCTAAAACGTCCTCCTCGGGGATATCAACAGATCCCGCAGTTAGACCTAGTTTTGTGAACAAGTTAGAAGGGTTCAACCAAGTTCTTCATATACAAAAAGTGGAAGCAAGATAAATAAAAGTTACCATGCTTTTTGGCCTTCCAGCCATTTTTAAGGGCCAGTTCATTCCACAAACAAGTTTCGAGCATTGTGGTTTCCAAGATCTTCTGAACCCACCGGTCGAAACCTTACACCACCAGTGGGATCCATCGAGTTGCTGGAACATGCGAAGGGTGAAGAGATGATACGACCATAGAAGAATATATAGTAAATAGAATACTATATAAAGAACTTCCAAGAGCGGTTCCAAGCAACCGGAAAGGATGAAGCCTTTGTCGGAATGATGTCGTTGGTGGAAACTGCAATGAACTATTCCATCCACCCACGATCGTTGTCATCATCCATGCTAGACAACAAAGTATGGTGGCCATGCTTGCAAAGGTTTATCATTCCCCCATGGAATATTTTGGGGGAATAAAGATTCATCATATGAGCTAAGGTTAGCTCCTCTCCAGTTTATTGGCACAAACGCCGAAGGCATGCGATCGTCCTTCACATAGAAGGACTTACATGTGCCAAGCACACCTGGTAGCGAAGGAAAAACTCCACAATCACAGAATGAGCTCTCCGCTCAAAGAAAACACACTCAAAGTAAAGGGATACGTGAAAAAGTATGTAAAATCTTCCTCGGGAAGGGTCACACACTCAGATAGATCAGGAGCAATAATATCCACCTCATAGCAACGGCAGTCCTGCTTCACATCAGGAATACTAGAAGGATGAATAGAAGAAGGGTGCCTACTAACAGCCCATGTACGAGGGTTAGCAGTAGGAAATTTCTCTTCAAAATCCTTCGAAGTACTAAGCCTTATTGGGATGATGGAACCCACTATTGGAGGAACAGAATCCTCGGTTTTGTTCTTGATTTTTGCAGAACCAAAACATTTAGATAAAGAAGCCATTAGAAAGAAGAAGGAAAAGATTTTCTGTTTCAAGAAAACTAGAGAAGGGTGAAAAACAACGATGCAAATCAGAAGCTCAAGAAATTGAGAAACGCAAAGGAAAAAGAAGTTGCGCATAAGTAAAATCATGGCGGCTAAATTCATGGCCATGATTACCTCGATAATTGGCAAAAGTTGTGTTGAATCATGGAATGAAGCGTGTTTGGTACAATAAATGCGGAGAGACGTGCGTCTAATAAATTTCAAAGACCTTCAGGGGGGTTATAGTAATTCCTGCCAAAAAAGTATTTCTACCAACTTCTTGGTAACACAAAGTTATGTCACCGGAAAGCAGGGGGGACTATCTGTATAGGGTAAAATATGATATGACACATGGCTGACTAAAAGGAGGACACGTGAATTCCGAGATGGGATGGCTGAGGACCGAACGCAGCCACTCTTATTGTCACCAGAAGGATAATGTTCATAAAGGTGTATTAAATGCTCTTCACCCAGTAGCATTTACTAAGGAATATTCTGCAGCATTAAGAGCGACGGTCTGTTACAGAGAATTTGGAATTTATATTCAGCGTTACATCTTCATCAATTTCCCTCATAATTGACATTAAAGGAGGCCACGATCCTAGGGCCTCTTTCCCTAGACATAGCTATAAATAGTAAGCTCAGTTACCATTTTAAAAGACACAAATTTTCTGGCAAAAGATATACTATATTCTATACCAAACTTTATACAATTTTATTTCTTTCTTTTTGATTTCATCATTGTTGTGCCCGGAAACAGTGTTCACAGAATTATCATTACTGTTGTTTCATCCATATTCTAAGTGTAAGTATTGTATATTTCTTCAATTATTGTATTATTTAAAGATCAAATTAGTTCACTTGTCTATAAACCACGTATAAATTCAAGTGTACTATTTTACGGGTAAACACTGACCTTAAGTTGAAAGTGGTGACGAGCTTGGACAATGGTCAGAGTCCAACACCGACAACCAGGAACAACTCGTAGCAATATAAATAAAGAAGTACAAGTAATAACTCAAATATATGATGCTCAGCTTGTTCACAATTTAAGGAAAATATGTATGATTTTTAGGTATAACAGTAAAAATCCAAATCTTTCACCGAAATCACCAAAATGTGAGTATATCAGAAAATTGTGATTTTCCCAAAAATTTCAGCAACAAATATGATGATTCATTATCAGATGACATGAGGAAAGTACATCTCTATGCCTACATGTCAGTTATGCATGCCAACTGTAATGCAACACAGTGATAAAATCATATGCATACTCTCGGAGCATCAAGTCACTCAGCCCTCACAGTCGCTCGACACTCGCACTCGCACTCAGTAGGTACCTGCGCTCACTGCTGGTAAGTCAGACTCTGGAGAGGCGGATCCTCCCCAAGCGCTAATATAAGCCAATCATGGCATGAATCAATAAAGCATGTTGCAGCGTGCAACCCGGTCCCATAAGCATCCTCACAATCATGCCCTAGACCTCACTCAGTCATCAATCTCTCTCTTCTCTCGGCCTCACCAATCTCATGCCAATCAGCCCAAACAATGATAATATGATGTGAGACAAATAATAACAGAGACTGAGATTTGATATGCAATGAATGGGTATGATTGAGTATGCAATTGCAATTTAAGCAAATAACACAACAACAAAAATGACCTCAGTGGGTCCCAATAGGATAAGCATATATCCTATGGTTTCTAACATGAATCACAGCTCAACTACTCTAGCACGTATAAATTTCATGAATAGAGACAAGATTAGGTCACCACACAGTACCAAGAAATCAACCGAGTCATAGTTCACACGGTGCACGCCCACACGCCCGTCACCTATCTTGTGCATCACCTCAATACCAAACACATAACACATATATTCAGGGATTCATACCCTCAACACCAAGTTCAGAAGTGTTACTTACCTCGAACAAGCCAAATCCAATACCAAGCAAGCCAAACAATACTCTAGAAATGCCATCCCGTGCGCCAACCTCCGAATAGATTGAAACTAGCCAAAAGCAACTCAAATACATCAAATAATGCCTAAGGAAACAAACCCAATAGATAAAGATCGAATCTTTAATCAAAAGCCCAACGTCAACCAAACGCCAAACCTGAACCCGCACCTTGGAACCTGATAAAACTCACAAAATCTGACAACTCATTCAATTACGAGTCCAACCGTACTAGTTTCAATCAAATTCGACTCCGAATCGATGCTTAAAACTCGAAAATTCACTCTATGAAATTTTAGACAAATTCCCTCCAATTCTTCTTTCGTAATCATCAATCAAATGCCCAAAATGAGGATAAATTCATGAAATATAATAAAAATCGAGTATAGAACACTTACCTCAATCCATATGGTGAAAATCGCCTCAAAAATCGTCTCAATTCGAGCTCCATAGCTCCAAATATGCTAAAACGACCAAAACCTCCGAAAAGAGAGTACTTATAATCACTAGACAGAAATCCTACGTGATCGCAGGACATTCTTCGCGATCACAAAGAACAAATATAGAAGTCCCCAAAAATACCCTACGCATTCGCTAAATTTCCCATGCGAACGCGATGACCAAATTCACATGCACTATGCGATCGAGACAAAACAAATGCGAACGTGAAGAAGAAAATCTCCAGCCCCCAGCTTGTCAACTCAATTTTACGCGAACACGCGGGCTTACCAATGTGATCATTGTCACGAACCAAATTTCCCTTCCGTTGGGTATCGTGATGGCACCTAGTCGTAAGGACTAGGTAAGCCTAACATTCATGGAAATAGCAACAATAATAAATAAAATCTAATATTTTTATGAAAAAGGATTCTTTATACAAGAGCATATTCCCAAAACCCGGTAGTACAAGTCATAAGCTCTATAAAGAGTTTATTACAACTTCTAAATACAATTGTTTGGAAGTAAGTGAAAACAATGTAAATTACAGAATAGGAAGGTGACTCCGAAGCCTGGGAACGCAGGAACAAGTTACCTTGATTCTCCTCAGCAAGAGTCCGCATAGCTACTGACGATCAATACCTGGATTTGCACAAAAATGTGCAGAAGTGTAGAATGACACACGACAGCGGTGCCGAGTAAGTATCAAGACTAACCTCAGTGAAGTAGTGACGAGGACTAGTCAAGACACCCACTGGTCTAATAAATCAATAGGCATAAATATAGGAATGACAGGGCATGGCGCCTATCTAACGACCACACAATATAGTTAACAACATAACAAATGCAATGCGGAAGGAAATACAGCAATTAACGACGAAACATAATAATAATACACAGAAAGATGGAGGGAAACACAACCCAAGTCCGGAAATCACAACACAATAAGGACTAGTAACTCAACACTGCATTAGTCTCCACACAAGGCCTTGGTCACAAATACCATTAAAATGGTCAAATCTTCAAGTGTAAACTTTCACCCACAATTTTCTATATTGAAAACTTTAAGGTAAGATCCTTTTTAAAGGGAAAATTCTTTTGAAATATAATTTTTCCAAGAGATGTCCCTCAGACATAGTTTTCTTCAAGATCAAAGCTTTTCAAATATATTTTTCCAAAGAAAGTGTCCTTAAAACATAGTTTTTCTGCAACATAAACATTTTCTAAATATTCTTTTCCAAAAGGATATCCTTCAACACAGTTTTGTTTAACATAAACATTTTTCAAATATTCTTTTTCCAAAGGAATGTCCTTCAACATAGTTTTATTCAGGATAATTATTTTTCAAATTGGACTTTCCAAATAATTGTCTTTCAAACATAATTCCTTGATAAAATCTACTGGGATCCCGTCCCGTAGTCCTGAATTCATCACACAATACAGAGAATCTCCCGGAATACGTCCGTAGTCCCAAAATAAATATGTAGTACAGGGGAAAGCTCCCGGAATACGTCCGTAGTCCCAATTTAAATATGCAGTACAGGGGGAAAGCTCCCGGAATACGTCCGTAGTCCCAATTTAAATATGCAATACAGGGGGAAAGCTCCCGGAATACGTCCGTAGCCCCAATTTAAATATGCAGTACATGGGGAAAGCTCCCGGAATACGTTCGTAGTCCCAATTTAAATATGTAGTACAGGGGGAAAGCTCCCGGAATACGTCCGTAGTCCCAATTTAAATGTGCAGTGCAACAACAAAGACAACAATTATACCACGGTAGAAAACTCGTATATCACGACATCAAATATAAAGAAACCAGGACAATGACACAAGATACGGAGAATAAATCAATACAATAACTTCAATTCACAAAGAAACAGTAGAATATCGTTCACAAGGAATAATCACGGCACAGAATACTAAGTACAAAAAGGAACAACTCGTCTAGGGAAAAACAAAACAAGCAACAAATCCACAAATTCAAGTCAACAATAAGAAGACAACCCAAGTCAAATAATTCCAAGTAAGGACAAGTCGACTAAGATATAAGTTATCTATACCGCTTATGAGGTTGAGCAAATTATTAGGGGTATTCAACCATTTAATTAATTAGAGGTAGCTTATGAAAATATAGCATGATGATAGAGAGGTAAAACCTTTGGTCTGGTCAAATAAGAGTCAAGTAGGCGGTAAGGGTGGATCCTAACGCAATTAGTTCTAATCAAAGCATGTAGAGGTGAAACTAGCAGATAAGAACCTAAGCGTACCAAGATCAACTTCATACAAGGTGAATATAAGGACCTAAGAACCCTAAAAGGTCAACCTTTTACAAATAAGTCTGAGCACACACTCGTCACCTCGCATATACGGACTAAAATCAACATAGAAGACTCAAATCCTAAGGGGTAATTCCCCCACACAAGGTTAGGCAAGATACTTACTTCAACCGCTCAAATCAAACTTGAAATCACGTTCTTGCCACGCGTATCCGACTCCAGATGGCCCAAATCTAATCAAATCAATAGCATCGTGTAGATAATACTACAAGCAACTAGTTTAACTAATAAATTCGAAGCTAAGATGCCAAATTAGGAAAATTGCCCGAAAAGTCCCCCTGGACCACGACTCAGAATCGAGTGAAAGTTACAAAATTAGAACTCCCATTCACTCATGAACTCCCTCAAACAAGAATCATCAAAATCCGGCGTCAAAATCTCACTCAAATCTTGGATTTTCAATTGGGGAACTTTTTCTCCCATTTTCAAACTTTTACTCTCAAACTCCTTGATTAAATGAGGAAAACCACAATAGATTAATGCAATAAAACCAAATTCGAGTAAGAAATCGTTACCTACAAGAATCGCCTTCTCCCAAGCTCAAAATAAAAAATGGAGCGAAAATGAACAAACCCTCGAATATAAACTCTCTGCCCAGCGATGATCGCACCTGCGGCTAATTGGACCGCACCCGCAATCCCGCACCTGCGGAAAATACATCGCAGGTGCGAAAACTCACTAAATGAACTGGGGACGCACCTGCGATCACTGGGCCGCATATGCGGCCCCGCACCTGCGGAACCTCGTCCGCACCTGCGAGCCTGGCTGCCCTTGACCAAAACCGCACCTGCGATGCCCTCCACCGCACCTGCATGTCCGCACCTGCGACTCCCCATCTGCAGGTGCGAAACACCAGATCAGCAATGCTTCAGCTGGTTTCTAAGCCGAAAATCATTCCGTTGAGCATCTGAAACATCCCCGTGGCCCCCGGGACCTCAACCAAACCTACCAACCAGTCCTAATACCTTATCCAAACTTAGTCGAGCCTTCAAAGCACATCACATAACCTCAAAATCGCAAATTATGCATGGATTCAAGCCTAAGAACTTATGAAATTTCCAAAATCCACAACCGATGACGAAACACGTCAAAACTAGCTCGAATGACCTCAAATTTGACCACAGGTCACTAATGACACTACGAACCTACAGCCACTTCTGGAATTCCATTCCGGGCTCGATATCAAGATTTCACCTTTCGGCCGAAATCGCCGAAAATCTAACTTTTGCCAATTCAAGCCTAAATCTACCACAGACCTCAAAAACACATTCCGGACGTGCTCCTCAGCCCAAAATAACCATACGAAGCTGCCGACATCATCCATAACCGGTTTCGCAGCCGTTTACATAAAAGTCAAATTCCAGTCAAAACTTCACTATTTAAGCTTCCAAAACAACAGTCCTTCTTCCAAATCGTTTCTGAATCATCCGGTAACTGAATGCAACCATGCACGCAGGTCGATGTACACAATGTGAAGCTGTTCAAGACCTTACGCCACCGAATGGAGCTTAAATTCTCAAAACGACCGATCGGGTCGTTACATTCTCCCCCTCTTAAAACAAACGTTCGTCCTCGAACGTGCCAAGATTCACCTCGAAGTATTCAAATCACTGAATGCACACTTCCAAAATACACTCGCGGGTGATCCTACGTCTCCCCAATATACATAATCCTGACAACACCATCTCAACTACGATTTAGCCTTTCTACTAACACCGATAAGCCTCAGACCTCAAATTCTCACCTTCTCTTCATTTCCACAAGACCCGATTCTAAATCCATATCCGGTATTAGTCTCAACTAGCTACATTAAATCATGCCTACACCCACAAGGTATGACCACACAACATAACACACCACACATAGGCCCTTAATAACACTTCTGATCACAATAGCTGCCCGAAATCAACTCAGCGCCGACAATTAGCCTCATATCCGATAGAACTCTGTTTTAAACCTACATCACGCTGGTAATAATGCAAGAAACATGAGGACCTCATACTTTGACACCCGAATCACCAAGCCATAACTAATACCACCGGGCACAAACCCCGCAAGCTAAAACTCAAGGAGCACAGAACGGAAATGACTTAATATGAAAAGAGGAACACATAAGGAAACTATCAAACAAGCCCGACAGGCACAACTCTTTATCAATGCTAACCTACAAAACAAGATAACAAGGAAAGAATTAAAGCACATGAACAAATCACAAGGATCTCATCCTGGTATGATTTCCACCGCGGTACTCAGCCCGGTTTGAACACATCGAATCACGAAGGATCACGAGGGTCTCACCCTCAACTCTACATCACAAATAGGATATATATCCCACCAACCGAAACTTTTCACTAGATCGCTTCCTTCAACAAAATTACAACACGTAATGGCTCCCTCACTGGTGGAGCACAAGAATCACAGCTCGTAACCACTACACTCAGGAATCACATCAAGCCTACCGTACTGGACAATAAGAATTTACTACTAGTCTCATATCTCTCAATAATGAATAGAAACAAATGATAGACACGGGCTACCACTCACAGAATCTCCCAACAGGAGCAAACACGAAGATAGAGTGCAAAGCATGAAACTCACTCATGAAAGAAGCGACAAATAAGGGAACTCGTTCCGACCAGAAGAGCTATAATGAAATAGAAATGGTGCCCTTCTGTAACAAATCAACACATACCTGTATGATAAATCTGGCACAACGGCCTCCAGCCTACTATACGAAACACATCAACGGGTCGGGCCTTCCCCTCTTGGGCGCCCTCTACTCACCTGAATGCCCTGCTGTAACACATTTTCCCGGAGCCTGGGACAATCTCTCACCCTGTGACTGGTATCTCCACACTCAAAACAACCTCTCTGCTGGCGTGGCTGTGGAAACTAATCGATACGAGTACTCTGAGACCCACGAGTACCTGAAACCCCATGCGAATCCGGTAATACAAACTAAACTAGCTAACCCACAAAACCCCTACTGTATCGCACCCTGCCTCCAAAATAAGGACCAGCAGATCTCTCCGGTCTATGAGGCCTCCTCGCCTCCCTGGATTCTCTCTCCTAATCTCGTCTGTTCTCTCGCTCCCAGTCTCCTATGCCCTCTAACCAGCGAGCGATCCCTACCACATGCTGAAATGAAACATACGACTCCAACTCTCGAGCCATGCTAAACCGAATATCATGCCTGATCCCTTCAATGAATCTACGGACTCGCCCTATAGCTGTAGCGATTAAGGCAGGTGCATGCCTGGCCAAATCACTGAATCTGATGGCATACTCTAATACTGACATAGTGCCCTGACGCAACTGCTCAAACTCCGTGCGCCATGCATCCCGAAGGGACTGGGGTACAAACTCTCTCAAGAACATATCTGAAAACTGACTCCACGTAAGTGAAGCTGACTCGGTCGGGCTATTCAACTCACATGCCCGCCACCACTAATAAGCCGCTCCCTGAAGCTGGAACGTAGTAAAAGCAACCCCACTTGTCTCAACAATATCCAGAGTGCGGAGGATGCTGTGTCACTCCTCCAGAAAACCATGTGCACTCTCTAAAGCCAATCCGCTGAATATAGGAGGGTTATATCTCTTGAACCTTACAAATCTAAGCTGATCTCCCTCAGATGTTGCTGCTCTGACCATGAGCTAAACTGGAACCACAGGCTGTATCACTATGATACCTGGACCCTGACCAACGTGAACTGGCTGCTCTGGAGTATGGACACTGGGAGTCTGAGCTCCTCCCCCGGTCGGTGAAGTAACTGGTGCAACCTGAAATAACCCCGCCTAAGCCAATGTACCAAACATGCTAAAGCCTCCTGAAGCCCGGGGGGTAACAATAGACGCCTCTGGTTCCTGCTCCCCAACTGGAACTGCTAGTGGCTCCTCAACGGCTGCTCTAGTAGGTGGCCTAACTACGGCACGTGCTCCTCGTTGACCTCGGCCTCTGCTCCTAACGACATATGTCTCGGGGGTAACATCATCAGGAATTGCGGCTCGTGTCCTCATCATCTGTGAGAGAATAGAATGATAAATTTCAAACTTCAAGGTCAATGAACTCGCACGATAGGAATGAAAGAAATACAATTGTCCTAATAGTTCGGTAGCCGCTCAAAGATAAGTACAGACGTCTCTGTACCGATCCACAAGACTCTACTAAACTCGCTTATGACTCGTAGCACCTATGAACCTAGGGCTCTGATACCAACTTGTCACGACCAAAATTTCCCCTTCGTTGTGTATCGTGATGGCACCTAGTCTTAAGGAATAGGTAAGCCTAACATTCATGGAAATAGCAACAATAATAAATAAAATCTAATATTTTATGAAAAAGGATTCTTTATACAAGAGCATATTCCCAAAACCCGGTAGTACAAGTCATAAGCTCTTTAAAGAGTTTACTACAACTTCTAAATACAACTATTTGGAAGTAAGTGAAAACAATGTAAATACAGAATAGGAAGGTGAGTCCGAAGCCTGCGAACGCAGCAGCAAGTTACCTTGAGTCTCCTCAGCAAGAGTCCGCACAGCTACTGATGATCAATACCTGGATCTGCACAAAAATGTGCAGAAGTGTAGAATGAGCACACCACAACTGTGCCCAGTAAGTATCAAGACTAACCTTAGTGAAGTAGTGACGAGGACTAGTCAAGACACCCACTGGTCTAATAAATCAACAGGCATAAATATAGGAATGACAGGGCATGACACCTATCTAATGACTACACAATATAGTTATCAACATAACAACTGTAATGCGGAAGGAAATACAGCAATTAACGACAGAGCATAATAATAATACACAGAAGGATGGACGGGAACACAACCCAAGTCCGAAAATCACAACACAATAAGGACAAGTAGTAACTCAACACTGCATTAGTCTCCACATAAGGCCTTGGCCACAAATACCATTAAAATGGTCAAATCTTCGAGTGTAAACTTTCACCGGCAATTTTATATATTGAAAACTTTAAGGTAAGATCTTTTTTAAAAGGGAAATTCTTTTCAAATATAATTTTCCCAAGAGATGTCTCTCAGACATAGTTTTCTTCAAGATCAAAGATTTTCAAATATATTTTTCCAAAGAAAGTGTCCTTAAAACATAGTTTTTCTGCAACATAAACATTTTCCAAATATTCTTTTCCAAAAGGATATCCTTCAACATAGTTTTATTCAGTATAATTGTTTTTCAAATTGGACTTTCCAAATAATTGTCTTTCAAAAATAATTCCTTGATAAAATCTATCCGGATCCCGTCTCGTACTCCTTAATTCATCACACAATACAGAGAATCTCCCGGAATACGTCCGTAGTCCCAAATAAATAGGCAGTACATGGGGAAAGCTCCCGGAATATGTCCGTAGCCCCAATTTAAATATGCAGTACAGGGGGAAAGCTCCCAGAATACGTCTGTAGTCCTAATTTAAATATGCAGTACAGGGGGAAAGCTCCCGGAATACGTCTGTAGCCCCAATTTAAATATGTAGTACATGCGGAAAGCTCCCGGAATACGTCCGTAGTCCCAATTTAAATATGTAGTGCAAACACCAAAGACAACAATTATAGCACGACAGAAAACTTGTACATCACCACATCAAATACAAAGCAACCAGGACAATGACACAAGATACGACGAATAAATCAATACAAGAACTTCAATTCACAAAGAAACAGTAGAACATCATTCACAAGGAATAATCACGGCACAGAATACTAAGTACAAAAAGGAACAACTCGTCCAGGGAAAAAAAGACAAGCAACAAATCCACAAATTCAAGTCAACAATAAGAAGACAACACAAGTCAAACAATTCTAAGTAAGGACAAGTCGACAAAGATATAAGTTATCTATACCCCTTATGAGGTTGAGCAAATTATGAGGGGTATTCAACCATTTAATTAATTATAGGTAGCTTATGAAAATATAGCATGATGATAGAGAGGTAAAACCTTTGGTCAGGTCAAGTCAGAGTCAAGTAGGCGGTAAGGGTGGATACTAAAGCAATTAATTCTAATCAAAGCATGTAGAGGTGAAACTAGCAGATAAGAACTCAAGCGTATCAAGATCAACTTCATATAAGGTGAATATAAGGACCTAAGAACCCTAAAAGGTCAACCTTCTACAAATAAGTCTGAGCACACGTCACCTCGCATACACTGACTAAAATCAACATAGAAGACTCAAATCCTAAGGGGTAATTCCCCCACACAAGGTTAGGAAAGATACTTACCTCAACTGCTCAAATCAAACTTGAAATCACGTTCTTGCCACGCGTATCCGACTCCAGATGGCCCAAATCTAATCAAATCAATAGCATCGTGTAAATAATACTACAAGCAACTTGTTTAACTAATAAATTCGAAGCTAAGACGCCAAATTAGGAAAATTGCCCGAAAATTCCCGCTGGCCCACGACTCAGAATCGAGTGAAAGTTACAAATTTAGAACACCCATTCACTCACGAACTCACTCGAACAAGAATCATCAATATCCGGCGTCAAAATCTCACTCAAATCTCGGATTTTCAATTGGGGAACTTTTTCTCCCATTTCAAAACTTTTACTCTCAAACTCCTTGATTAAATGAGGAAAACCACAATATATTATTCCAATAAAACAAAATTCGAGTAAGAAATCGTTACCCACAAGATTCCTCTGAAAATTCGTCAAAGAATCGCCTTCTCCCGAGCTTAAAATAAAAAATGGAGTGAAAATGAACAAACCCTCGAATATAAACTCTCTGCCCAGCGATGACCGCGCCTAAGGAAAATACATCGCGGGTGCGAAAACTCGCTAAATGAATTGGGGCCGCACCTACGATCACTGGTCCGCATCTGCGGAACCCCGTCCGCACCTGCGAGCCTGGCTTCCCTTGACCAAAACCGCACCTGCGCCGCCCTCCACCGCACCTGCGGCTCCCCATCCGCAGGTGCGAAACACTAGAACCAGCAATGCTTCAGCTGGTTTCTAAGCCCAAAATCATCCCGTTGAGTATTCGAAACATCTCCGAGGCCCCCGAGACCTCAACCAAACTTACCAACCAGTCCTAATACCTTATCCAAACTTAATTGATCCTTCAAAACACATCACATCCCCTCAAAAACGCCAATCATGCATGGATTCAAGCCTAAGAACTTATGAAATTTCCAAAATCCACAACCGATGTCGAAACACGTCAAAACTAGTCCGAATGACCTCAAATTTGACACACAGGTCACAAATGACACTACGAACCTACAGCCACTTCCGGAATTCCATTCGGGGCTCGATATCAAGATTTCACCTATCGGCCGAAATCGCTAAAAATCTAACCTTCGCCAATTCAAGCCTAAATCTACCACAGACCTCGAAAAAACATTCCGGACGCGCTCCTCATAACCCGTTCCGGAGCCGTTTACATAAAAAGTCAAATTCCGGTCAAAACTTCATTGTTTAAGCTTCCAAAACAACAGTCCTTCTTCCAAATCGACTCTGAATCATCCGGTAACTGAATCCAACCATGCACGCAGGTCGATGTACACAATGTGAAGCTGCTCAAGACCTTACGCCACCGAACGGAGCTTAAATTCTCAAAATGACCGGTCAAGTCGTTACAATCACGATGCTTGGGCCTCCAAAGGTACGCAAATACGGTAGGTCACTCGCGAACGCTAAGAAGGAAAAAGGCCAGCTCCCAAATACTGTCACGACCCAAAATCCAACACAAGTCATGATGGCGCCCAACAGTGGAGTCAGACAAGCCAACATTTGTTTACTAGTGAGGTTATCCTTATTTGATATACGAACCCCACACTTACCAAAATTTTAAGCTTTGATCATTTAAATAAAAGCAGAAACATAACCAATTTAAATAATACAACCTAAATGATCGTGATATAATATATACAGTCCCAAAATACGAGCCTACAATGTGCATGTCAGGAACTAGTGTCACAAGTCAATAGGCAATCTAATAGAATATACAAAAAATGATACAAGCTGTACTGTTGTCTGATAGGATGTAGACAGAAATAAACAAAAGATAACTCCATAGCACAGCTGAGAATCGCCCACAGGGAAGCAGCTCACCGTGGAGTCAGGTCCAGAATATATGTCAAGCTCTGGTAGGATAACCGGATGCTCCAGCCTCAAAACCTGTACAATTATGTACAGAAGCGTAGCATGAGTACATAAACGGATATGTACCCAGTGAGTATCCCGCCTAACCTCGAAGGAGTAGTGACGAGAGGTCGACGTGATACTTACTAGGGTCAGACAATGTGGAATGAGTACAGGCTAACCAGTAGTAGCAGTAATGAATAGTAATAAGGAAATGAGCATCAAATAACAATCACTAGTACCCTCGCACCATCCTTTTTCCATGGCATACAAGCTATTTAACCTTCATTCTTTTTATGAAATCAATAGTTGAAATTACAGGGCTTCTCACAAATTACCAAAGCATATAACAGGCTATGAGCGTACGGTCATTACGACGTGAAAAGTAAATGTGCACTGCCGATGGTCGAACGACCCGAACCATAGATGCATCTATCTGCCCCGCTCGCGAATCGAACATGCGACACGGTTAATATAATACCAAGACCACCCCCGCTCGCGAATCGAACCTGTGACTCGGGTTAATATAATGTTAGGGCTACCCCGCTCGCGAATCATCCATGCGACTCGGGTTCCCATATAAATTCATGATTAGCAGGAGATTTCCAGATAATTTAGCGGGGAACATACTAACAGTGTGAGAATTTTAGAGATATCAACTTCAAACATAACCCCTTAGGCCTTCACATGTGGGATTCAATGACATTAGGCTACTTAATCCATATACAAGATCACAGATACAACACATAGAGCATGCTTGTGAGTCCTAAACTACCCGACAAGGCATAATAGTAGCTGCGCACGGACTCTCGTCACTTTGTGCGTACGCAGCCCCCGCAAATAAGGACAAAACCACCATTTATAATCACCTATGGGGACAATTCCCTCTTACAAGGTTAGAAAGGAGACTCACCTCGTGTCGAATTCACTCTCCGGACTAAGAACGCACCCGAAACTCCGAACTCTACACCCGAGGACTCGAAACTAGCCAAAAGTTATACAAATTTATTAATTTATGCTCAAAGTATGGAAATTTTCCTACTCATTTAGTAAATTCACCATTCTTGAAGAAATTCTAAAATCCGACCCCAGGCCCGCATGCTCGGATTCCAATAATTCTCGAAGGAAACACTCACCCATAGACTAAGGACCACTAATATACAATTTTCACTTGATTTCACAGCTAATTGACGGGTATATTCTCAAATTATCGAAGACCCTAGGTCACTACCCAATTCTTGATTTTCACTAATTTAGGTAGTTAATTTAGCTTATAATCCATGCATGAAGCTAATATTAGAGTATATTTTACTTACCTTAAATGACCATGTCATTTTCCCCTCAACAATGGTGGAAATCGCCCCGAGGAAGAAGAAGAAGATGAGAAAAATGTGTTAAGACCAGTGTATAAAAACACACTGTTTGGACAGTGTTTTCGCACCTGCGGCTCGAGGACCGCACCTGCGGTCTCTCACCTGCGAGCAAAGGCTCACACCTGCGGAAATGGACTGGGGAGCCTGGGCCTGCACCTGCGGAGTGGAGACTGCACATGCGGCTGCGCTCCTGCGGAAATTTGTCCGCACCTGCGTGAATTGGCCAGACCACTGGGGGTCGCACCTGCGAGGCTAGGACCGCAGGAGCGGTCTCGCACCTGCGACTGGTCCACCGCACCTGCGGTCACACCAGAACAGGTGCACCAGCAGCTGTTTCAACTGGTTTTTGGCCTCGTGTGGTGTTCGGGAGGCACCTGGGCCCACCCGAGCCCTCGTCCAAATATACCAACAAGTCCTAAGTCATAATACTGACTCGCTCGAGCCTTCGGAACACCCAAAATAACGGTAAAACTCAAATCACACCTCAAAACCCCAAGAACCAAACTTAGGAACTTCAAGTTTTCTAGACTTCGCTAACAACGCGCCGAACCAGCCTATACAACTCGGAATGACACCAAATTTTGCAGGCAAGTCTTAATTAACATAACGGAACTATTCTCGATCTCGGAATTCCATTCGGACCTCGATAACACAAAAACACATCCCAAACCAAAATAGAAACTTAAGGAACTTCTTATTTCAATATTGGGCACCGAAATGCCCCCGGGTCATCAGAAACCCATTCCGAACATACGCCCAGATCCAAAATCAACATGAAGCTACTTAAACCGACGAAACTCGATTCCGAGGTCGTTTACCCAAATTATTGACCGAAGTCAAACTTGGCCGTAAAGGCCAACCTTAAGGAACTAATTGTTCCTATAGCACTCTAAACACCTCCGAATTCTGGACCACCAGTCCCCGCAAGTCATAAATCATAATAAGCCGATATGAGAAGTTTCATTTAGGGGAATGGGGTCCGATAATGCAAAACGACCGGCCGGGTCGTTACAAATACACTATGCTATCTTGACCCAATCTTTGCGATCATGAATAAGGCCTGAAACACTAGAAATCAGCAGTGCCAAAGAACATGGAAATGATCCGAAACTCACCTGAGCCTCTCGCTCGAAACATAGCACCGACCTACTCGAGGCCTCAAATCACGCATAACAACATCAAAATCACGAATCGCACTCCAAATCAAACTTAATGAATTTTTTAACTTTCAACTTCCAAAACTCGTGCCGAAACATATCAAATCAACCTGGAATAAACTCAAATTTTGCACACAAGTCTCAAATGACATAACAAACTTATTTCAACTCTGGAACAACAATTTGAACCCGATATAATCAAAGTCAACTCTCGGTCAAACTTATGAACATTCTAAACCTTCAAATTTTCAATTTTTTCCAATTAGTGCCGAAACCTTCTAAAATATTCAAATGCAAATCCGGGCATACACGTGTGTCCAAAATCACCATCTGGATCTAACGAAACCATCAAAACTCCGAACCGAGGTCAAATACTAAAAAGTCAAACTTGGTCAACTCTTCCTACTTAAAGCTTCAAACATGAAATTTATTCTTCCAAACTAATTTCGAAACACCTGAAAACCAAAATCGACGATACACACAAGTCATAATATATCATATGAAGCTAATCAAGGCTCCAAATAGCTGAAAAGAATGCTAATGCTCAAAACGACTGGTCGGTTTATTACATAGTTGTTGTAGATTCCTTCTCACTTGTCAAAATAAAAGTAAGGTTTAACAAGACAAACAAATAGATACTTATTCTATTTTTCAACTATTTATAAGGAATGAAGTTAGATAGAACAAAATGGGAGTGGCCCTAGTGGAGACAAGATGTGGGAAATGAGGCTTAGATGGTCTGGGCATGCAAAGCGGTGAGACACAGATGTTCCAGTGAGGAGGTATGAAAGGTTGGACTTGGTGGGTCTGAGGAGCAGTAGAGACATGCCTAAGAAGTATCAGAGCGAGGTGATTAGGAAAGACATGGTGTTACTTCAGCTTACCGAGGACATGACCCTTGATAGGAGGGTGTGGAGGTCGAGAATATGGATAGATGGTTAATAAGTAGTCGAGTGCTTTTCTTTTCTTTTCAGTTCCAGTAGCATTAGTGTTACTATTTTATTTCTTATTCGTAGCTTTCTATTACCTTACTTGTTGTTTCGTTCATTTTGGTTTCTTATTATCTTGTTGTTATTACTGCTTGTTATTCTTCTCTACTTTCTAAATGCAAGGGTAAGACTGGCATACGCACTACTCTCCACAGACTCCATTTGTGAGAATAAGATTTGTGTACCCACTAGCCTCTACAGACTTCACTTGTGAAATTACGCTAGGCTTCTTATTGTTGTCACACGAAAAGAGAAAGAGACGACTAAAGAGAATAATTTCCTTATGCACCATGTTATTCTTTCCAGAACCGAAACACCAAAGAACAATATATGTATTGTACTATATATATACAGTAAAGTATAAAACAAGTATATAATTCATGATTACATGTTAAGTAACTATGGTAATACATGTTTATATCAAAAGAATGATACAAGTTAGGTATTCATTGGGTTGGTATACATGTATAGGGTTTGAATAAAAAATTTATGTGTGTTTAATGTACGTAATTCATAATTTAAAATATAAAGATGAGAGACAATTAATCTAGTTGAGAAAATGCTACCATTCAATTTTTAATTGCTACCAAGTACCATATGAGGAAGTCTTTAACTAATCTGTTAATAAAATTGTCCCCTTCCAAATACTTTATTTTAAATCAATATTCAAAAGTCCACAATTTGTCAATTTTCAAAGTCAACCAAGAAAGAAGGGGAAAACGAAAATCCCCATTATATGCTTGTGAGTTGGAATTCTAAACAACACTCAGCGTGTGACATGATAAGGCCGGGAAGTGAGAAATATTAGTAGCTCATATAGTTGACTATTTGAAATTTTTCCTTATGATAGGGTTTCGAGTTTTCACCTTGTGATCTCTTCCCTGCATTTTCCCTTCCCTTCCCTCCTTAAACAAAATCTTTTTCAATTTTTATTTTAAAGATAAGGCCCGGAAGTTGCCTCTTGAAGAGTTTCATTTCATTAAAGGTCTTAGATAATTCATTTCCTTACATAGAAAAGTCAAAACAAAAGAAGAATAAGAAGAAAAGACTCATCCATGCAGTTTATTGATACAAATACTGCATGTGGATATTGACCGTATTTATTAATCCTGTAGAATGAGTTGGCATCTGGAAAAAGAAAAAGTTGTCTTGTAATACGAAAAGGCAGAGCTGCCTTTTAATAAATATTCATTTAAACCTACTTTTGTATACTAATTTATCATTAAGGGTTGTGATGAGACGAATAAGATCCTTTTATCCTTGATTAAAGGTTTGAGGTTTGAGCCCTGAAAAAAAACTACGAGCATGTTTGGAAAGCCATCTAGGAATTGTATTTATGTGTAATTGGATGTAATTGCACAGTTTGACTTGTTTGTCTGACCAAGTAATTATTTAGTCAGCATGGAACTGGGTGTAATTGGATAGGTGTAATTACACTCTCCAATTCTCAAGGGAAGGTGAGAATTGGTGGTAATTACACTGTGTAATTACAAGGTTACTTTTTAATTTCTTTCCTTTTCCTTTTCCTTTTTATTTATAACTTTTTATTTCTACTATTTTAATTTTTAATTTTTATTTTATTTTTACTTTTTAATTTCTTTTTTAATTTTTAAATATATTTTTCTTTGTAAATTATTTATCTTTTATTTCTCTACCTTTACTTCTTGTGATTTCATGTAATTGATTGTATATTTTATTTTTTGTTAGTTTTATTTTCTTCATTTAGTGTAACTGTGTTAGTATTCTAGTTTTTGAAATTACACCTCCTAATATTAGAAATAACGAGTCATTAACAAACTTGACATATAGTGGGTGATGTCATTAAAGTAGAATTTCGTTATTGAATAAGATATAAACTTATTATGTTTCCTAATATTAAGTTGTATTGAAATTTATTTTTATTATGTTTGAATTTGACATATGTTAAACTATTTTTTTAATTTGAAGTTGTATTATATTTATGGTTCCACTTTACTTGTTTTAGCAGTATTAACTTGTTATTTCACATTGCATGTTATTCATTTTTTAGTTAGAATTTATAGATTAGTATTGTCAAACATTTGAATAATGTTATAACATTACATCTATAAATATTAATTTATTTTATCAAACATGCATTCCATGATGTTGTAACGACCCGGCTGGTCATTTTGAGAATTTAAGCTCCGTCCGATGGCATAAGACCTTGAGCAGCTTCACATTAGGTATATCGACCCGCGTGCATGATTGGATTCAATTACCGGGTGATTCAGAGTCGAATTGGAAGAAGGATTCTAGTTTTGGAAGCGTAAGCGGTGAAATTTTGATCAGAATTTGACTTTTGTTGTAAACGGCTCCGAAATAAGCTTTGGATAATGTCAACAACTCCGTATGGTGATTTTGTACTTAGGCGTGCGTCTGGATTTGGATTCGGATGTCCGTAGAGTAGTTTGAGGCAATTTGACGAAAAGTTGGAAAATTTGAAGTTTGGAAAATGGAGAAGTTTGAACCACAATTGAATTTTGTGATATCGGGGTCAGAATGTGATTCTGATTTTTGGAACAGCTCCATGAAGTTATTTGGGACTTGTCTGCAAAGTTTGGCGTCATTCCGGGTTAAATTGATAGGTTTCAGCACGAGTTTTAGAAGTTGGAAGATTGAAAGTTCATAAGCTCGATTCATGGTGCGATTCGTAGTTTCGTCGTGGTTTGATGTGATTTGAGACCTCGAGCGGGTTCATATTAGGGTATGAAACTTGTTGGTATGCTTGGACGGGGTCCCGAGGTCTCCGAGTGTGTTTCAGACGAGTTTCAGATAATTTCCTTGGTTTTGGAGAGGGCTGGGTTCTGGTGCAATCGCACCTACGGACCTTGGGCACAGGTGCGAAGTAGGAGGTACATGTGCGAGAGGAGCTGGTCTGGGCAGTCTCCGCAGATGCGGAGAAATGGCGCGCACGAGCGGTATCATATAAGCGGATCTTTGGGCGCAGAAGCGGAGGGGAGAGCAGGTGCACTTGGACATGCACACCTGCGGTTGTGTAGAAGCGGATAATTTTGTCGCAGGTGCGGAAGTCCTGGAAAATTCATATAAGTCAAGGGTTGGCAATTTTTCTTCATATTTTGAGTTTTGGACTCTGAATTTGGGAGCGACTTTGGGGGGTTTTCAAGCTAATCGATTTGAGTAAGCGTTCTTCACCTAGTAGTTAATGTATTCCATGATTTCATCTTCATTTTTATCACTTAAATTGTGTTTTGGGTTGGGAAAAATGTTGGGTTTTGAGGAAATTTCCTAAAATGAAAAATCATGATTTGGAGGATGAAATGGTATCTGAATTTGATAATTTTTGTATGGGTTTAGGTCGACTTTTGGATTTTTATTAAAGAATTAGATTTTATGATCCAAAATAGTTTCTTATAAGTTTTATGTGTGCTTTGAAGTTATTTTAGTTGGATTTGAGCCGTCCGGAGGTCTTTTCACCCGAAGAGTTCATTTTAGAGTACCGGGTCGTCATCTTTGAGGTAAGTGGATTGCTTAGCCTTATGTGGGGGAACTTCCTCTTAGGGTGTTTGATATTGTTTGATGTATGAGCGCCGTGTACGTACATAGGCTATTTTTGTAAAAATCTCGTTTTTCTTCTAAATCATAAATTGTTTCCTTTTGATTTAACTGCACTACCATGTTTAATTACCTTGTTTAGATTAAAAAAGCATGCCTATGTGTTTGACTGTCTATTTGAAATTCTATGCAACATGTTTAGGTAAATTCCTATTTTCCTTTATTGCTTTTAGTCTAAATTGTACACTTCAATGTTGTAACTATCATGTTATTATTGTGCTGCATATTTACTTTGGGACTACGTACGTATTCCGGGAGATCCCCTTGTACTGCATATTTATTTTGGGACTATGGACGTATTCTGGGAGATCCCCCTGTACTGCATATTTATTTTGGGACTACAGACGTATTCCGGGAGATCTCATAGCACTGCATGTTTTTTTTGGGACTACGGACGTATTCCGGGAGATCCCCATGTACTGCATATTTATATTGGGAATTCAGACGTATTTCGGGAGATCCCCATGTACTTCATATTTATTTTGGTACTATGGGCGTATTTCGGGAGATCCCCCTGTACTGCATATTTATTTTGGGACTACAGACGTATTCCGGGAGATCCCCCCTATACTGCATAATAAATTCGGGACTATGGGATGGGATCCCGGTAGATTTCCCCTGTGATATATCTGTGTTCGGAGCTGCTAATCTTCTATGCTTATGTGTCACAAGGTGACTTATACTCAAAGGATATTTAATTGAAAATTTATATTTGAAAAGTATTTATCTTGAAGAAACTATGTTTGATGGACATTTATTTGAAAAACATTTATCTTGAAAGAACTATGTTTTGAAGGATATTTATTTGAAAAGTGTATACTTGAAAAGTAATTTTCTCGAAGAAACTATGTATGAAGGATATTTATTTGAAAAGTATATTTGAAAAGCATTTATCTTGAAAGAATTATGTTTGAAGGATATTTATTTGAAAAGTTTAAATTTGAAAGAAATATATTTCAAAAAGAATTTCTTAATGGAATGGATTATATTCTAAAAATCTCAATATAAAAACTTACGGGTAAAAGTTTCCACTTGAAGGATTTGACTAATTTATTGGGGTTGTTGGCTAAGACCTGATGTGGAAACTATTGCAGTGCTGAGTTACTACTTGCCTTCACTGTATTGTGATTTTCGAATTTGGGTTGTGTTTCGCTGCCATCCTTCTGTGTCTTATTATGGTGTTCCGCTATTACTTTTTGTTTTTCCTTCTTTATTGCAGTTGCTATGTTGTTAGCCATATCATGTAGTCCTTAGATAGATATCATGTTCCGTCATTACTATACTTATGCTTGTTCAGTTTATTAGACTAGTGGGCGTCTTGACTAGTCCTCGTCACTACTCACCGAGGTTAGTCTTGATACTTTCTGGGCACCGTTGTGGTGTGCTCATACTACACTTCTGCATATTTTTGTGCAGATCCAGGTGACGATCATTAGTAGTTGTGCGGATCCTTGCTGAGGAGACGCAAGGTAAAGCTGCGTTCGCAGGCTTCGAAGTCACCTTCTTACTTTGTATTTAACTGTTTTTACTCATTTCCAAATAGTTGTATTTAGAAGTTGTAGCAAACTCTGTAGGGCTTATGATTTGTACTACTAGTTTTGGGGAAATTATAAATTCTGTAAATATTCTATATCGAGACTGTTAGATTTCCTTTATTATTATTGTTATTCAGTAAATGTTAGGCTTACCTAGTCCTTAAGACTAGGTTCCATCACGATACCCAACGCAGGGTAAATTGGGTCGTGACAAGTTGGTATCAAAGTTCTAGGTTCATAAGTGCTACAAGTCATAAGTGAGTTTAGTAGAGTCTTGCGGATCGGTATGGAGACGTCTGTATTTATCTTTGAGAGGCTACGAAACTATTAGGACAATTTCACTTCCTTCATTCCTATCGTGTGAGTTCATTGATCTTGAAGTTTGAAATCATTTCATTCTCTCACTGATGGTGAGGACACGAGCTACGATTCCTGACGATGTTACCCTCGGAGTAGATGTAGCTAGGGTCAGAGGAAGAGACTGGTGAGGAGCATGTGCTGCAGCTAGGGCATCTACCAAAGTAGCAGTTGAGGAGCCGCCAGTAGTTCTAGTTAGGGGGGGGGAGGTACCGGAGAAGCCTGCTGTTACCCCCGGACTGAGGAGACTTTAGCAAAGTTCCTGAGCACGTTTGATACATTGGGTCAGGGGGGGTTGATTCCGGTTGCACCAGCTACTTCACAGATCAGGGGAGGAGCCCAGACTCCCGCCGCCCACACTCCAGAGCAGCAAGTTCACATTGGTCAGATTCCAGGTATCATTATGTAACGACCTGACCGGTCATTTTGAGAATTTAAGCTCCGTTCGGTGGCGTACAGTCTTGAAAAGCTTCACATTGTGTATATCGACCTGCGTTCAGGGTTGGATTCAGTTAACGGATGATCCAGAGTCGAATTGGAAGAAAGATTTCAGTTTTGGCAGCTTAAGTGGTGGAATTTGACCAAAATATGACTTTTTATGTAAACGGCTCCGAAATAAGTTTTGGATAATGTCAGTATCTTCGCATGGTGATTTTGAGCTTAGATGTGCGTCCAGATTTGGACTTGGAGGTCCGTAGAGTAATTTGAGGCAATCCGGCGAAAGTTGGAAAAATTTGAAGTTTGGAAATGGAGAAGTTTGACCACAGTTGACTTTTCGGGATATCGGGGTCAGAATGCGATTTCGAGAGTTGGAGTAGCTCCGGGATGTCAATTGGGACTTGTCTGCAAAATTTGGCGTCTTTCCGGGTTGAATTGATAGGTTTTGGCATAAGTTTAGAAGTTTGAATATTTGAAAGTTCATAGGTTCGATTTATGGTATGATTCGTTGTTTCGCTATTTTTTGGTGTGATTTGAGACCTCGAGCGAGTCCGTGTTAGGTTATGAAACTTGTTTGTGTGTTTAGACGGGGTCCCGGGGGCCTCGGATGTGTTCCGGATGGGCTAAGAGTCATTTTCCCTATTTTTGAACTGCTGGTTCTGGTGTCTGATGTTCTTCATCGCGATCCCATTGCTCTTTTCGCGATCGCGATTCCTTCCTGTTGATCGCCTTAATTTCCTTCTACGTATTAGCGTAATAGTTCTCGCGATTGTATAGCTCTGTACTTTTTCCTCTTCGTGTTCGCCTCTTCTATTCCGCGTTCGCATAGTAGAAACCAGGCCTTGAGCACTGGTACTCGTTACTCTTCACGTTCGCACGACCTTATTTGCGATCGCAGAAGCCTGTCTATTCATTATACACGATCGCATATGCCCTTTTGCGATCGCGTAGCGCATTTTGGGCCAGTAACTATTTTCTTATACGCGATCGCATCGCTTCTCTCGTGATCGCGTTGAACAAATACTGGGCAACCTTCCTTTTCCTTCTTCACAATCGCAAGTGGTGTTCCGTGATCACGATTCATTAAACGCCTGGGCAGAATATAAATCTTCAAATCGAGGGTTAGGCCATTTCTACCATATCTTGTAGAGCTTGGTTTTGAGCGATTCTTTGTGGGTTTTTCAAGAAATTCGATTGGGTAAGTGTTCTTCACCTAGAATTAAATACATTCCATGATTTAGTCTTTGTTTTTATCATTTAAATTGTGTTTTGGGTTTAGGAAAAATGTTGGTTTTTGAAAACATAATTCAAAACAAAATTTCATGATTTGAGGGGCGAAATGGTATCGGAATTTGGTAAATTTTGTATTGTTGAACTCATTTTGGAATGGGTGTTCGGATTTTATAAAATTTGTCGGGTTCCGAGGTGCAGGCCCAGGGGTCAACTTTGGGTTAATTTTTAGATTTTGGTAAAGATCGAACATTTATTATCCGGAATAGTTCCTTATAAGTTTTATGTGTGTTTTGAAGTTGTTCTAGTTGGATTTGAGCCGTCCGGAGGCCTTTTCACCCGAGAAGTCCATTTTAGAGTACTAGGTTATCGTCTTTGAGGTAAGTATCTTGCCTAACCTTGTGTGGGGGAATTACCCCTTAGGATTTGAGTCTTCTATGTTGATTGTAGTCCGTGTACGCGAGGTGACGAGTGCGTGCTCGAACTTATTTATGGAAAGTTGACCCTTTAGGAATCTTAGGTCCTTATATTCGCCGAGTATGAATTGTCCTTGGCATGATTGAATTTCCTAATTTTTAGTTTCATCTTTATTTGCTTAAATGTAGAATTTCTTACTTTTGGATTTACTCCTATTGCCTATTTGACTCCTAATTGACTTATCTGAAGATTTTATTTCCTTTTACTGTCATCCTATGTCTTCTTAACTGCCTATCTCTAACTGTAATTATTTCATCTTATTCTATAGTGGTTTGGTCTTAACTGAGGTTATGATTATTTTCACGTTGCTTGTCCTTAAATAAAATTGTTGAATACCCTTGAAGCTGCCGACCTTAAAGGAAGTTTGGATAGACTATACCTTATTTGACTTGCTCGTAAATAGAGTTATCGGATTCGTGTTGATTTCTTGTTGTTAACCCGTGCATTTAGGTACGATTGTTACATGATATTTTCCTTCCTTGTTGAGCGGTTCTTAATATGCCTAGATTTCCTTATTATGTTTATTTCTCGTGAACTATTTTTTCCTCTCTTGTGATCGAAGGTTCTTGAGTTGATGTATTTATTGTATCTTGAACTGCTGACATTGTTGTTGTTGTACTTGTTGTGGTGATGCACGAGGTTTCTGTCGTGTCGTGTTTACTATTGATATTGCACATGCAGCGTGATAAGGCGGGATATGAGATTGATGTTTGCGCATGTGGTGATACAAGGTGGGAACATGTTTATGCACGTATCGCGAAACAAGGCGGGCATATACTTTACTATTGCAAACATGGAAAGACAAGGTGGGCCATGTTAGGGATTGTTTGTGATACTTGTATTGGCCTGGGGGCATTCCTTGTTGTTGATATTGTGTACTGGAACACTTAATGTGTGAGTTTATTCGTGGGGAAATTATGAGATGACAATGTACGTGCTGCCCTTTTCTTTCCTTATGCTTATTGGTTGTTGAATCATGTTAGGACACCTGCACAAGCATACACCCAGTTAAGTACTATTATTGGATTAAGGGTTTCTAGTTGTTGCCAAGTATAGATACTCTTGTTGTACTTACCGTATGGGTGGAAATGACCCAATTGGAATGTGAGTCGTCCCTCCAGTCAGCACTCGAATGAGGCCACAAGATGCCAAGTTTTAGGGTTCGAATATTGGGACCCGTAAATGGTGATTTGTCCGAGGTTCGGAACCTCGTGGAGATGATTACGAACATGATGTAGAAGTGGTTGAAGTTGTTAAGTCATTACTTATCCATGTTGTATATTTACATTCCAAATTTGTTCGTGTTCTATTCAATCTTTTGTGTTATTTCATGTTTTCCGCTGATACTTATTGTTTTCCTTCCTTATCGAATTTACTGTTTTGTTAGCTGCATTGTGTAGCCTTTATGTGTATATCATTTTTTTCCCGTTATTCCTATATTTATAGTTGTTCAGTTCATTAGACCAGTAGGTGTCTTGACTAGTCCTCGTCACTACTTCACCGAGGTTAGCCTTGATACTTACTGGGCACCGATGTGGTCTGCTCATACTACACTTCTGCACATTTTTGTGCAGATTCCAGGTTTTGCATAGCCAGCTGATCGATAGTTAGCAACGCGGTTGCCGTTGTGGAAACTCAAGGTAAAATTGCTCCAGCGTTCGCGGGTTTCGGCGTCACCGTCTTATTTTTCTTATACACTGTTGTACTTTTTCCAAAGCAGTGGTATTTAGGAATTATAGTGTAAATTCTGTAAAGCTTATGACTTGTACTTACTGGTTTTGGGAAGATGTGTAAGATGTAGAGACTTATTTCAAAAAAAACTTAAATGATTCTTGTATTATGATTGATGTTTATTAATTATAGGTTCACCTAGTACTAGGTGCCGTCACGATACCCAACGGAGGGGAAATTGGGTCGTGACAAGTTGGTATCAGAGCTCTAGGTTCGTAGGTGCTACGAGTCATAAGCGAGTTTAGTAGAGTCTTGCGGATCGGTACAGAGACGTCTGTACTTATCATCGAGAGGCTACTGAACTATTAGGACAATTACATTTCCTTCATTCCTATCATGTGAGTTAACTGATCTTGAAGTTTGAAATTTATCATTCTATTCTCTCACAAATGGCGAGGACACGAGCCGTGGTTCCTGATGATGTTACCCCCAAGACAGATGTCGCTAGGGTCAGGGGCAGAGGTCGACGAGGAGCACGTGCCGCAGTTAGGACACCTACCAGAGCAGCCGTGGAGGAGCCACCAGTAGTTGCAGTTGGGGGTAGGTACTGGAGGTGCCTGTTATTACACCCGGACTTTAGGAGTACTGGGCGCAGTTCTTGAGTATGATTGTTACATTGACTCAGGCGGGATTGATTTCGGGTGCCCTGCTACTTCACAGATCGGGGGAGGAGCTCAGACTCCCGCCGCCCACACTCTAGAGCAGCGAGATCATGTTGGTCAAGTTCCAGGCGTCATGGCATCACATCATGTGGTCCCAGTTCAGCCCGTGGTTAAGGCAGCAACTTCTGAGGAAGAACAACTTAGACTTGAGAGGTACAAGAAGTACCACCCTCCTACCTTCAGTGGATTGGCGTCAGATGATGCCCAGGGTTTCCTGGAGGAGTGTCACCGCATTCTTCGTACTATGGGTATTGTAGAGACGAGTGTGGTTGCTTTGGTTACATTTCAGCTCAGGGGAGCGGCTTATCAGCGGTGGCGGGCATATGAGTTGGGTAGCCCGGTCGAGTCAGCTTTACTTGCATGGGGTCAGTTTTCAGAGATGTTCTTAAGAGAGTTTGTACCTCAGTCCCTCCGAGATTCATGGCGCACGGAGTTTGAGCAGCTGCGCCAGGGCACTATGTCAGTATCAGAGTATGCCATCAGATTCAGTGATTTGGCCAGACATGCACCTGCTTTGGTTGCTACAGTTAGGGAACGTGTTCGTAGATTCATTGAGGGCCTCATGCGTGATATTCAGTTCAGCATGGCTCAGGAGTTAGAGTCGGATGTTCCATTTCAGTAGGTGGTAGGGATTGCTCGCAGAGTTGAGGGCATGTTGGATCATGAGGGAGACGACAAAATGGACTATAAGAGAGATGTCAGACGGGGCTGTGAGAGGGAGGACAGACGGGTTCAGGAGAGAGAGGGCAGAGAGGTGAGGAGGCCTCGTAGGCCGGAGATATCTACTGGTCCTTACTATGGAGGCAGGGTATGACACGATAGAGGTTTTGTGGGTCAGCCAGTTCATTTTGCATTACCGACTTCGCATGGAGTTTTAGGTACTCATGGGTCTCAGAGTGCTCGTATTGCACAATTTCCACAGCCACTTCAGTAGAGAGGTTGTTTTGAGTGTGGAGTAACCAATCACAGGGTGAGAGATTGTCCTAGGATTCAGGCAGGTGTGTCACAACAGGGTATTCAGGTGAGTAGAGGGCGCCCAAGATGGGGAGGCCCGACCCATTGATGTGTTTCGTATAGTAGGATGAAGGCCGTTGTGCCAGATGTTATCATACATGTATGTTTTGATTTGTTACAAAGGGGAACCGTTTGCATTTCATTATAGCTCTGCTGGTCGCAATGAGTTTCCTCATTTGTTGTTTCGTTTATGAGTGGGTTCATGCTTTGCACTTTATTTTTGTGTTTGCTCCTATTTGGAGATTCTATAATTGGTATCTAGTGTCTATCATTATTTTCATTCATCATTGAGAGTGGTGAGACTAGAAGTGAGTCCTTGTTGCCGTCATGGTAGGATTAATGTGATTTTTTTCCTAGTATTTCGGTTACGAGCGGTGATTTGATACTCTATCGAGATGAGAGTTAAGTGAGCGTTATGATTTTATTGGAAGATATGAGTTAGTGGGAGATTTTAATTGGTATGATATATATTCGATATGTGATTTAGAGTTGGGGGCGAGACCCTCGTGATCTTTGTGATTCGACATGTTTGGACCGGGCTGAGCATCGCGGTGGGAATTATATCAGGATGGGATCCTTGCGATTTGTTTATATGCTTTCATTCTTTCCTTTTTATATTGGTTGCAGGTGAGTACTAATAAAGAGTAGTTCCTTTAGGGCTTGCTTGATAGTTTCCTTATGTGTTCTTTTTTCATATTCAATCATTTTCGTTCTGTGCTTCTTCAGTTTTAGCTTACGGGGTGTGTGGCCGGTGGTGTTAGTCGTGGCTTGGTGATTTGGGTGTCTAATTATGAGGTCTTCGTGTTTCTTGAATCATTATCAGTGTTAGAGGGTTGAAACAGAGTTCTATCGGGTGTGAGGCTAATTGCCAGTGAATGTCTTTGACTACGGACAACTATTGAGATCAAAAGTGTTTTCTTTGGGCTTATTTGCTGTGCGTTCGGTTATGTGGTTGTACCTTGTGGGTGTAGGGGTGAATTGTTGTAGTTGGTTGGGATTGATGCCAGATATGAATTTAGAATCAGGTCTTTTGTAAATGAATGGAAGGTGAGAGTTTTGGCTATACAGCTTATCGGTGTTGGTAGAAAGGCTACATCATAGTTGATATGGTGTCGCCATGCTTATATAGATTGGGGTGACGTGGGATCACCCATGGGTGTATGTTGGAAGTGTGCATTTAATGACTTGAAGGCTTTGAGGCGATTCTTGGCACATTCGAGAACGAACATTTATTTTAAGAGGAGGAGAATGTAACGACCCGACAGATCATTTTGAGAATTTAAGATTCGTTCGGTTGCGTACAGTCTTGAACAACTTCACATTGTGTATATCGACCTGCGTGCATGGTTGGATTCAGTTACCGGATGATCTAGAGTCGAATTGGAAGAAGCATTTTAGTTTTGGAAGGTTAAGTGGTGGAATTTAACCGGAATTTGACTTTTTATGTAAACGGCTCCGGAATAAGTTTTGGATAATGTCAGCAGCTTCGCATGGTGATTTTGAGCTTAGGAATGCGTCCGGATTTGGACTTGGAGGTCCGTAGAATAATTTGAGGCAATTCGGCGGAAGTTGGAAAAATTTGAAGTTTGGAAATGGAGAAGTTTGATCACAGTTGACTTTTTAGGATATCGGGGTCAGAATGCGATTCCGAGAGTTGGAGTAGCTCCGAGATGTCAATTGGGACTTGTCTACAAAATTTGGCGTCTTTCCGGGTTGAATTGATAGGTTTCGGCACGAGTTTAGAAGTTTGAAGATTTGAAAGTTCATAGATTCGATTTATGGTTTGATTTGTCGTTTCTCCGTTGTTTGGTGTGATTTGATACCCCCCGAGCGAATTCGTGCTAGGTTATGAAACTTGTTTGTGTGTTTAGACGGGGTCCCGACGGCCTCGGATGTGTTCCGGGTGGGCCACGAGTCATTTTCCCCTACTTTTGAACTGCTGGTTCTGGTGTCTGATGTTCTTCATCGCGATCGCAGTGCTCTTTTCGCGATCGCGATTCCATACTGTTGATCGCCTCAATTTCCTTCTACGCGTTCGCGTAATAGTCCTCGCAATCGCCTAGCTTTGTACTTTTTCCTCTTCGCGTTTGCCTCTTTTGTTCCGCGTTCACATAGTAGAAACCAGGCCTTGAGCACTGGTACTCATTACTCTTTGCGATCACAGAAGCCTATCTATTCATTATACGCAATCGCATATGCCCTTTCACGATCGCGTAGCGCATTTTGGGCCAATAACTATTTTCTTATATGCGATAGCATCATTCTCTCGCGATCGCGTTGAACAAATACTGGGCAACCTTCCTTTTCCCTCTTTGCAATTGCAAGTGGTGTTCCGCGATCGTGAATCATTAAACGCCTGGGCAGAATATAAATCTTCAAATCGAGGGTTAGGTCATTTCTACCATATCTTGACTTGCAGAGCTCGGTTTTGACCGTTTCTTTGTGGGGTTTTCAAGAAATTCGATTGGGTAAGTGTTCTTCACCTAGAAATAAATACATTCCATGATTTAGTCTTTTCTTTTATCATTTAAATTGTGTTTTGGGTTTAGGAAAAATGTTGGTTTTTGAAGAAAATTTTCAAAACGAAATTTCATGATTTGAGGGGAGAAATGGTATTGGAATTTGGTAAATTTTGTATGGTTGAACTCATTTTGGAATGGGTGTTCGTATTTTATAAAATTTGCCGGGTTCTGAGGTGCGGGCCCAGGGGTCGACTTTTGTGTTGATTTTGTTTTAGATATTTGTAAAGATTGAAACTTTATTATCCGGAATAGTTCCTTATAAGTTTTATGTGCGTTTTGAAGTTGTTCTAGTTGGATTTGAGCCGTCCGGAGGTCTTTTCACCCGAGAAGTCCATTTTAGAGTACCGAGTTGTCGTCTTTGAGGTAAGTATCTTGCCTAACCTTGTATGGGGGAATTACCCCTTAGGATTTGAGTCTTCTATGTTGATTTTAGTCCGTGTACGCGAGGTGACGAGTTACTCGAACTTATTTTTGGAAAGTTGACCCTTTAGGAATCTTAGGTCCTTATATTCGCCGAGTATGAATTGTCCTTGGCATGATTGAATTTCCTAATTTCTAGTTTCATCTTTATTTGCTTAAATGTAGAATTTCTTACTTTTGGATTTACTCCTATTGCCTATTTGACTCTTAATTGACTTATCTGAAGATTTTATTTTCTTTTATTGTCATGCTATGTCTTCTTAACTGCCTATCTCTAATTGTAATTATCTCATCTCATTCTATAGTGGTTTGGTCTTAACTGAGGTTATGATTATTTTCATGTTGCTTGTCCTTAAATGAAATTGTTGAATACCTTTGAAGCTGCCGACCTTAAAGGAAGTTTGGATAGACTATACCTTATTTGACTTGCCCGTAAATAGAGTTATCGGATTCGTGTTGATTTCTTGTTGTTAACCCGTGCATTTAGGTGCAACTGTTACATGCTATTTTCCTTCCTTGTTGAGCGGTTCTTAATATTCCTAGATTTCCTTATTATGTTTATATCTCGTGAACTAGTTTTGCCTATCTTGTGATCGAAGGTTCTTGAGTTGATGTATTTATTGTATCTTGAAATGTTGCCATTGTTGTTGTTGTACTTGTTGTGGTGATGCACGAGGTTTCTGTCGCGCCATGTTTACTATTGATATTGCACATGCGGCGTGATAAGGCGGGATATGAGATTGAGGGTTGCGCATGTGGAGAGACAAGGTGGGAACATGTTTATGCACGTGTCTCGAAACAAGGCAGGCATATACTTTACTATTGCACACGTGGCAAGACAAGGTGGGCCATGTTAGGGATTGTTTGTGATATTTGTGTTGGCCTGGGTGCATTTCTTGTTGTTGATATTGTGTTCTGGAACACTTACTGTGTGAGTTTATTTGTGTGGAAAATGTGAGATGACAATGTACGTGTTGCCCTTTTCTTTCCTTATGCTTATTGGTTGTTGAATCATGTTAGGACACCTGTACAAGCATACACGCAATTAAGTACTATTATCGGATTAAAGGTTTCTGGTTGTTACCAAGTATAGATACTCTTGTTGTAATTACCGTATGGGTGGAAATGACCCAATTGGAACGTGAGTGTCCCCGCAGTCAGTACTCGAATGAGGCCACAAGATCCAAGTGTTTGGGTTCGAATATTGGGACCCGTAAATGGTGATTTGTCCGAGGTTCGGAACCTCGTGAAGCTGACGACGAACATGATGTAGAAGTGGTTGAAGTTGTTGAGTCATTACTTGTCCGTGTTGTATATTAGATTCCAAATTTGTTTATTTTCTATTCAATATTTTGTGCTATTTCATGTTTTCCGCTGATACTTATTGTTTTCCTTCCTTATAGAATTTACTGTATTATTAGCTGCATTTCGTAGCCTTTATGTGTATATCATTTTGTTCCCGTTATTCCTATATTTATAGTTGTTCAGTTCATTACACGAGTAGGTGTCTTGACTAGTCCTCGTCACTACTTCACCGAGGTTAGCCTCGATACTTACTGGGCACCGCTGTGGTGTGCTCATACTACACTTCTGCATATTTTTGTGCAGATTTCAGGTTTTGCATAGCCGGCTGATCGATAGTTAGCAGCGTGGTTGCTGTTGTGGAGACTTAAGGTAAAATCGCTCCAGCGTTCGCGGGTTTCAGAGTCACTATCTTATTTTGCTTTTAAACTGTTGTACTTGTTCCAGAATAGTGGTATTTAGGAATTATAGTGTAAATTCTGTAAAGCTTATGACTTGTACTTACCGGATTTTGGGAAGATGTGTAAGGTGTATAGACTTATTTCAAAAAATACTTAAATGATTCTTGTATTATGATTGATGTTTTTTTTATGATAGGCTTACCTAGTCCTTAAGACTAGGTGCCGTCACGATACCCAATGGAGGGGAAATTGGGTCGTGACACATGATGACACAACATGTGGTTCCAGTTCAGCTCATGGTTAGGGCAGTAGCATCCGAGGAAGTGCATCTTAGATTTGCAAGGTTCAGGAGATATAACCCTCCTACATTCAACGACTTGGCTTTAGAGATATCACGAGGTTTTCTGGAGGGTGCTATAGCATTCTCCGCACTATGGATATTATTGAGACGAGTGGGGTTGCTTTTACTATGTTCCAGCTTAAGGGAGCTGCTGATCAGTGGTGGCGGGCATATGAGTTGGGTAGTTCGGTCGATGCAGCTTCACTTACATGGATTCAGTTTTTAGAGATGTTTTTGAGGAAGTTTTTACCTCAGTCCCTTCCAGATGCATGGCGCGCGGAGTTTGAGTAGTTGTGCCAGGACACTATGTCAGTACTAGAGTATACTGTCAGATTCAGTGATTTGGCTAGACATGCACCTGCCTTGGTCGCTACGGTTAGAGGGCAAGTCCATAGATTTATTGAGGGGCTCAGGCATGATATTCGATTCAACATGACTCGAGAGTTGGAGTTAGAGGCCTCGTTTCAGCAGGTGGTAGGGATCGCTCGTCGGTTAGAGAGAATGTGGTTCCGGGAGCGATAGGACACACGAGACTAGGAGAGAGAGTTCAGGGAGGCGAGGAGGTCTCGTGGACCAGAGAGATCTGCTGGTTCTTATTTTGGAGGCAGGGTAAGACATGGTAGAGGTTTTGTGGGTCAGCTAGTTCAGTTTGCACTTCCGGCTTCGCGCAGTGTTTCAGGTGCTCATGGGTCTTAGAGTACTCGTACGACGCAGTTTACACCGCCACAACAGCAGAGAGGTTGTTTTGAGTGTGGAGATATCATCCACATGGTGAGAGATTGTCCCAGGCTCTGGGCAGATGTGTTCTAGCGGGGTATCCAGGCGAGTAAGGGGCGCCCAAAAGGGGGAGGCCTGACCCGTTGATGTGTTTCATATAGTAGGCTGAAGGTCGTTGTGCTAGATGTTATCATACATGCATGTTTTGATATGTTACATAGGTCACCATTTGTATTTCCTTATATTTCTACTGGTCGGGATGAGTTCCCTTATTTGTTGCTTCATTTATGAGTAAGTTTCATGCTTTGCACTCTATTTTCGTGTTTGCTCCTGTTGGGAGATTCTATAAGTGGTAGCAGTTGTCTATCGTTGTTTTTATTCATCATTGAGAGTGGAGGGACTAGAAGTGAGTCCTTGTTTTTCATCATGGTAATCTTGATGTGATTTTCCTGAGTATTTTGGTTACGAGCTGTGATTTGATACTCTACCGAGGTGAGAGTTTGGTGAGTGCTGTGATTTTATTGGCAGAGCTGAGTTAGTGGAATATTTCAATTGGTATGATATATATATATATATATATATATATATATATATATATATATATATATATATATATATATATATATATATATATTCGATCCGTGATTTAAAATTGAGGGCGAGACCCTCGTGATTTTCTTGTGATTTGATATGTTTGAATCGAGTTGTGTACCGTGATAGAAGTTATATCAGAATGGTATCCTTGTGGTTTGTTCATATAATTTAATTCTTTCCTTATTATATTGTTTTATAGGTTAGTATTGATAGAGAGTTGTGCTTGTCGGGCTTGTTTGATAGTTCCCTTATGTGTTTCTCTTTTCATATTCAGTCACTTTCGTTCTGTGTTTATTGAGTTTTATCTTGCGAGGTGTGTGACCGGTGGTGCTAGTTGTGGCTTGGTAATTCGGGTGTCTAATTATGAGGTCTTCGTGTTTATTGCATCATTATCAGTGTCATGGAGGTTTGAAACATAGTTCTATCAGATATGAGGCTAACTGTCGGTGTTGAATTGATTTTGAACAGCTATTATGATCAGAGGTGTTATTATGTCCTGTGTGTGGTGTGTTATATTGTGTGGCCATTGATGCGTGGCTAGAATTCATGATTTTAAGCATTATATACCTTGCATTTTATGTGCT